>JXCR01092151.1:60839-119589 GCA_002079205.1 Phalaenopsis hybrid cultivar | reverse complement strand
TGGGGCTAAATTTGGGAATTTTGGATTTAGGCCAAAATCAAAAGGATTTGAGGCTTCACCAATGTTAGNTTTCATGGTATTTGGACTGGTCACTAAGTCCAACTAATGGCTGTGGTGGAGTTAATTTGGTGGCTTTAAGGTTGTTAGGTACATTTAGTGTATGGGTCCAAGTGGGTGCAAATGACCTAAACTTGGGTTTAGGCTAGGTTAGTCATGTTAATTGGCTCAATTGATTGTTGCATCTGCTGTAGATNGCTCAAATCATGGACCAATTGAGCTTAGATTTGGTTTAGTTTGGTCATATCAAAAGTGAATTTGAGTTTTGGATTGGAATTGGGGTACAATTGAGATCAAATTGGTGGACATTTGGGTTGGATTTGGGGAAATTTGAGTCTTTAAAGGGCAATTTGGGGATTTTAGTTAAAGATGATCAAATTGGCCAAATTGGGTCATGGGGTAATTGAATGAAATAAAATTAGGAATATTAAGGATTTATTGGGATTTTCTGGGAATTTTTGGAATTTTCAGAATTTTGGGTCAAAGAGGACCATCTACATGAGTATCCCAAAAGATCAAGGGGTCTAGGCTAGAAATTTGAGTTCATAGTTGTCAATGATTGTGGGTACAAATTAGTGCAGTGAGTGTCTTAGCTCCAGACCAACACCCAAGGTCAACCTTAAGGTCCAGCAATCCTAAGGGTGACTCATCTTGAGTTTCCTCCATAGTGACCCCACTTACTAAGTACTTAGAGGTTGAGACCAACATGTGGAACTTCAGGTTGAGTAAAGAAGAGGATAGAATTTCTAATGGTGACGGTTCCATGTCTAGTTTTCTAGGAATAGTTAACAGGAAAAGTCATATGGCTAGACCCTGAGCTACTAAGGAGGAAAAACTAAACCTCAACCAAAAATGAGGTCAACGCTTCATCACATAAACATAGTTTAGTAGTTGCTATTTTAAACTTTGCATTTAAATTTTGCTAGTAGTTAATAATTTAGTTCTGATAGTATCTCAACATTCAAAATTTGTGACAGTATTTTCATTCTATTTCTGTGAATTTCCTTGTTAATTTATCATTTTAAATTTAAACCTTTTTCATGGGATCGATATTTGGGGCTTAAATAGAAAGTCATATATTACTTAATAACGATACATATACTTTCGTAAAATCCTTACATTAAGTGATTTACATTCTTATTCACACAATACCACATCAAGTTTTTGGCATCATTGTAAAGCAGAGTCGACTTTATAATTTTTACACAACCATATTTTTGGGGATCAAGTTTTTGGCGCCGTTACCGGGGAAGGCTATGTTAAATTTAATAGATTTGATAAATTAGAAAATTTTGAGATAAAAAAATCAAAAAATAATATAAAATAAAAAATATAAAATAAAAAATATATATATATAATTATATATATTTAAGAGTATTTTTAAGAAAATTTTCTTTGCTTATTGTATTTGTTTATGCAAAATATTGGAACATAAGGTTTAGTACTTTGCGATTCAAAATTAGAACATACTATAGAAAAATTCAAAAATAACAGAAAAGAAATTAAATATTTGAATGAAATGGTGAATAACTTAGATAATCAATTAAATGAAAATCGACAAAGACATTTAAAAGATTATGTTAATCCTAGAGCATTTGAGTTTCACTTAACACTTCAAAATTCTGATGTTGCTGCTAATTCATTTAAGCTTAAACCTACTATTATCCAAATGGTCCAAAATAATTAGTTTGGAGGAACACCTACTAAGATCCTAACTTACATCTTGCTAATTTTTTTGAAATATGTGCTACTTTTAAATATGTTGGAGTGTCTAATGATGCTATGATGCTTAGACTTTTCTTTTTTCATTAAGGGATAAAGCTAAAGCTTGGTTAAATTCATTAGCACTTGGATTTATTAGAACTTGAGGAGAACTATCACAAAAATTTTTGGCTAAATATTTTCCACCCTAAAAAATTGCTAAGCTTAGAAAATGATATTACATCTTTTGGTCAGTTTGAAGGGTAATCGATATATGAAGCCTGAGAATGATTTAAGATCTCCTTAGAAAATGTCCACACCATGCTTTACCTGATTGATTAATAATTCAAACTTTTTACAATGAATTAGTATGATCACTTAGGTCTATTATGGATGATGTTGAAGGATGATCACTAATGTCAAAACCTTTTGATGAAGCATACTCTTTATTAGAAGAAATAACTACTAATAATTTTTAATTGCCCTCTGAACGGGTAAATCCTAAGAGAGTTGCTAATATTCATGACTATGATGTAATGTCTACTTTAGCATCTCAAATTGCTGTTATTTTAAAAAAGATTGAACAAATTGGAGTGAACTATTCTTAAATGCCACAAGTATTAGAGTAAAATTCACTAGGGCAGATAATTGATACTCAATCATCTTATGAAACTTTCAATGCTATAAATAATCAAAATAACAATCCCTATTCTAATTATTACAACCCTGGATGGAGAAAGCAGCCTAATTTTAGTTGGAATAATTATAATAAATTGATGAACCCCTCAGGAAATTTAAACAACCAATGAAATCCTAACTATTGACCTTATTATCCTCCTGAATTTAACTCTAACCCTAACCCACATGTTAAGGAAAAGAAGTTGACGACAGAAGAAGTAATGCTGAATATAAGAAATCAAATACAAAAATCAAGGGGCTGCTATTATAAATACTGAAAATATATTAGGACATATTGCTACAACACTTAGTAACAAACCTTCATGAAATCTTTCGAGTACTGTGGAAGTTAATCCAAAAGATCAAAATAAGGAACAAATTAAAGTTATTCAATTATGAAGTGGAAAAGAAGTTTAAAAAAGAATACAATAAGAAACTGAAGTTGAAGAGGCGAAGGAAGAGATCGAAAACGACCACAATGAAAATGACCAAATACATGTTCTTTCAAAAGAATCACTACCTTTATTTCCTCAACAATTGAAGCAGAAGAATAATGACAAACAATTTATAAAATTTTTAGAAATCCTTCAAGAGTTAACAATAAACATTCCTTTCATTGAGGCTTTGGAACAAATGGAAAGTTATGTGAAATTTAGGAAAGATATAATAAACAAGAAAAGGAAGTTTGTAGATCATGAAACTGTTGCACTCAGTGAAGAGTGTAGCGCTATTATTCAGAAAGAAATTCCTGAAAAATTAAAAGATCCTGGTAGTTTTACTATACCTTGTATAATTGGTGAAATTTTTTTTGAAAAATCCTTATGTGATTTAGGAGTGAATATCAATCTTATGGCTCTATCGATTTTGAAATATATAGATATGAGAGAGATTTTCCCTACTACTGTAACTCTTCAATTAGTTGATCGATCAATAACTTATTCTAAAGGAGTTATAGAAGATGTATTTGTAAAAGTGGATAAAATTATTTTTCCTATAAACTTTTATAGTATTAGATGTGGAGTAAGATAAAGAAATTTCGCTTATTTTTTGGAGACCATTTCTTACAACAGGGAGAGTTGTGATAGATGTGCAAAAAGGAGAATTAATAATGATAGTTAATGATTAAGAAGTAATATTTAATATTACAAAAGCTATGAATATCATGCAATAGAAAAATATAATGAATGTTTTAGGATGGAAGTTACTGATTATCTGAGTAATGAGCAATTTAAGGAAGTATTTGAAGAAAAATTAAGGCAAGAAGAATATTGTGAGAATGAGAATGAAATAAAAGAAGAGAATTTAGATTATATTCAGGATAAATTTGAAACTTTAGATTTATTGGAAAATGATAATAAAAATCTTATTCCTTTAAGTATTAAACAGCCTAAACTTGAACTGAAAGTATTACCTACCCATTTAAAATATGTGTTTTTGGGAGATTCATCTACATTTCTTGTTATTGTATCTTCAAAGTTAACGAAAATTCAAGAACAAGAATTAATAGAAATGTTGAAAAGATATAAACAGGCTCTTGAATGGACTTTATCAGATATTAAAGGATTTAGTCCTTTAATTTGTATGCACAAAATTCTTTTAGATGAACAATATGAACCTAAAGCTGGCCCTCAGAGGAGATTAAACCCAATAATGAAAGAAGTTGTTAAAAAAGAAATCTTAAAATGTTTAGATGATGGAATTATATATCCTATTTCGGACAGTGATTGGGTGAGTCCAATTCAATGTGTTCTAAAGAAAGGAGGAGTGACCATTAAAGTAAATGAGAAAATTAAATTAATTCTAATTAAACAAGTTACTGGTTGGCAAATTTGTATAGACTATAGAAAATTAAACAAGGCCACCAGGAAAGACAACTTTCCTTTACCCTTTCTAGACCAAATGTTGGATGTATTGGCTGGAAACAAATATTACTGCTTTTTAGATGGATATACTGGGTATCATCAAATTCCAATTGCTCCTGAGGATCAAANAAGTATTAAACCACCTAAACTTGAACTGAAAGTATTACCTACCCATTTAAAATATGTGTTTTTAGGAGATTCTTCTACATTTCTTGTTATTGTATCTTCAAAGTTAACGAAAATTCAAGAACAAAAATTAATAGAAATGTTGAAAAGATATAAACAGGCTCTTGGATGGACTTTAGCAGATATTAAAGGATTTAGTCCTTCAATTTGTATGCACAAAATTCTTTTAGATGAACAATATGAACCTAAAGCTGACCCTCAGAGGAGATTAAACCCAATAATGAAAGAAGTTGTTAAAAAAAGAAATCTTAAAATGTTTAGATGATGGAATTATATATCCTATTTCGGACAGTGATTGGGTGAGTCCAATTCAATGTGTTCTAAAGAAAGGAGGAGTGACCATTAAAGTAAATGAGAAAATTAAATTAATTCTAATTAAACAAGTTACTAGTTGGCAAATTTGTATAGACTATAGAAAATTAAACATGGCCACCAGGAAAGACAACTTTCCTTTACCCTTTCTAGACCAAACGTTGGATATATTGGATGGAAACAAATATTACTGCTTTTTAGATAGATATACTGGGTATCATCAAATTCTAATTGCTCCTGAGGATCGAGAGAAAAAAACATTTACAAGCTCTTATGGAACATTTGCTTTTTGTAGAATGTTTTTTGGACTATGCAATGCACTTGCGACATTTCAAAGATGTATGATGTCAATTTTTAGAAATTTGATTGAACATGGAATGGAAGTATTTATGGATGATTTTTCTGTTTTCAGGACTTCATTTGAATTATGTTTAAATCATTTAGAAAAACTTCTGGAATTATGTGAAAAATTAACCTAGTACTAAATTAGGAAAAATGTCAATTTATGGTTGCATGAGTAATTGTACTTGGGCATAAAATTTCTAAAAATGGCATGGAAGTAAATCCCATAAAAATTTAAGTTATTGAAAAATTACCACCTCTTACTATGATTAGAGGGGTAGGAAGTTTTCTAGGACATGCTGGTTTCTACAGGTGTTACATAAAAAAATTTCAAAAATAACTAAGCCATTATGCCAACTTTTAGAAAAAGATGCAAAATTTGATTTTAATGAGGAATGCATAGAAACATTTAAATTATTGAAAGAAAAATTAATCACTGCACCTATAATAGTTCTACCTTATTGGGAGAAACCATTTGAAATAATGTGGAATGCTAGTAATTATGCTATTGGAGCTGTTTTAGGAAAAAGGCACAATAAATTTTTTAAAGTAATATACTATGCTAGTAAAACTCTAAATAATGCTCAAATTAATTACACTGCTACTAAAAGAGAGTTATTAGTTATTGTCTATGCCTTTGATAAATTTAGACCTGACTTGATTGGAACCAAATGTATAGCGCATACAGATCATTTTGCTATCAAATACTTAATGTAAAAGAAGGATGCTAAACCAAGATTAATTAGATGGATACTTCTATTACAAGAGTTTGATTTTATTATAGTTGATGGAAAGGGAAATGATAATCAAATTGCTGATCATTTGTTTAGAATAGAAAAAGAAATATCAACTAATTTTGCAAATGAAATTTTAGAAAATTTCCTTGATGAATAAATATATGATATTGATGAAATGAATATATCGTGGTATGCTAATATAGTAAATTATATTATAAGTGATATTCTACCACCAAATATTAAGAATCATCAATTAAAGAAATTTATATATGATTCAAAATTCTATTTTTGGGATGAACCATATTTATATAAATAATGTAAAGATCTAATTGTTAGGAGGTGTGTACCTTACAAAGAAACTCAACAAATAATTGAAAGATGTTAGNAACCATATTTATATAAATAATGTAAAGATCTAATTGTTAGGAGGTGTGTACCTTACAAAGAAACTCAACAAAGAATTGAAAGATGTCATGATTATGAATTTGGAGGATATTTTGGAACAAATAGAACTGCATATAAAATTTTACAAACTAGATTTTACTGGCCTACTGTTTTTAGAGATGTTAACGAAATATATTAAAACATGCGATCGATGTCAGCGAGCAGGAAATATTTCTAGAAGAAATGAAATGACTCTAAATTACACATTGGAATTTGAAATTTTTGATGTGTGGGGATTATATTTTATGGGGCCATTTTTTCCTTAATTTGGAAATTTATATATATTACTTGCTCTTGATTATATGTTCAAATGGATTGAAGATATTTTTGTAACTAAATGTGATGCTCAGAGTGTTTCTAAATTTTAAATTAAAATATTTTTACAAGATATAGAATGCAGAGACTAATTATTACAGATGGAGGATCCCATTTTAGGAATAATAGAATCGAGAAATTGATTAAAAAATATGATATTATGCGTAGATACTCTACTGTTTATCATCCTTATACTAGAAGTCTAACAAATATATCAAATCATGAAATAAAATGATTTTTATAAAAAGCTATAAATCCCTATAAATTCGATTGGTCTGCTAGATTAGATACTACATTATGGGCATACAGAACTGCTTATAAGACTCCTATTGGAATGTCCCCATATAGATTTAGTTTTGGAAAAATATGCCACTTACCAGTAGAATTGGAGCATAAATCATTTTCGGCTATTAAGAAATTTAATTTTAATCTATAAGATGCTGGTGACAAAAGATTATTGCAACTTAATGAACTTGAGGAGATTAGAAATGAAGCATATGATTAAAGAGAAAATGAAAATATTGCATGATCAAAAGATTATTAAGAAGTTTGAACCTCGAAAAGAATTTTTATTATATAATACAAGATTGAGATTATTTCCAGGAAATCTAAAATCGAGATGGTTAGGACCATTTAAAGTGATTAAAATCCATCATTATGGAACTATTGTTATTAAAGATCCTAAAATTTGAAATATATTTAAAGTTAGTGGACATCGATTGAAACATTATTATGAAGAGCACATGCTACAATTTAAGGAAATTTTGATGTTAAGTCATCCTGATTAAACAATGGTACGTCGGACTGACGACGTTAAATCAAGCGCTTTGTGGGAGGCAACCCATAAATAAATCTATATATGTATATACATATTAATATTTTGTTTAATAAGTGCTTTATATATTAGGAAATAATAATATTTTTGAATCATACACAATTTTATATATCATAAATTATGACAAATATTGATATTAGGGGAAAAATTTAGAATCAACATGAACAAAAAAAAGAGATGCAATTTTGGCCTCTAACGTCGATGGCGCCCATCTAGACAAGCTACGGTGCCAGCAGGACCATTGGGAGCGTTGACAGCACTAAGAGTAGTTCGTGCAATTCAGAACGTATTTGGCAGGCTTTGGCGGGATTGCACTTCAAAATAACCATTGAGATGTGTTTTTAAAGTCTTAAGAACTGCCTTGGATGACTAGAAACTTCCAAATTTTGAATTCACGGCTTCCAATTACAAAAATACTTCCAGGTATAGATTTTTCAATAGAAGAAAATTTATCATTTTTAACACGCAGAGATTATACAAAAAAGTCATCACAAAGAAGAGACTTATCAAGGAGAGAGGCTTTGTCAATCATGATTGAGTAATCTAAGTTCACAGATAGAGAAAATCATTGTATAGAGACGTTGGGAAGTTCTTTGCTACACTACCGCTTCAATTGTTGTACCGGTAATAAAGGAATTCTATGCTAATTTACATGAAATTACCCAAGGAGTTGTCTTCATTTGAGGTAAGGCTGTACCATTTACTCTAGCTCAAATTAATAATTTGTATATGATAGAAAACATTCCAATCTATCATTATATGAAATTTATTCCAATGAGAGATATGATGCAAGATGTATATAACTTTCTGAAGGAAGAAAATGATAATTGGGAAATCAGAGATGAGGGATATGTTAGTTTCTCCACTTCACTGCTTAATCCAATATCAAAACAATGACATTTCTTCATATCTGCAAGATTACTCCCTATCATGAAGATTAGTAGAGTTACAAAAGAAAGTGTCTTTTTAAACTATTACATTCAAATGGAAAAGCCCGTTGAAGTGGGATCAATTATTTTTAAATCTATTATAGGTATTATTATGAATGGGCCAATATATGGACTGGGGCATCCTTCTACAATTTTCTTACTTTGCAGTCAATCTCAAGTGCCATATGAAAGTTGGGAGAAAGTATTATACCTTGAGAGCCCATGATTCTTATTGATGACAATTATATTGAGAATGGAAATGAAACATTAGATGTTATCTTGGATCATGCCTCACATGCTTTAACAACATTAATGCCACAAACAGTTGAAATTTCAATAGCTTTGGAAAAGAAAATAAAGAAAATAGAATAAGAAATTCTGAGTATTATGAATGCAATAAGAAATCTTAACTACCTTCTTGATCTNTATCTTGGATCATGCCTCACATGCTTTAACAACATTAATGCCACAAACAGTTGAAATTTCAATAGCTTTGGAGAAGAAAATAAAGAAAATAGAATAAGAAATTTTGAGTATTATGAATGCATTAAGAAATCTTAACTACCTTCTTGATCACCTAAATTGGAGGATGAAGGAGAACTTCGATCATACTGGAACACTTGAAGCAGGATTGGTGCAGATATTCCAGAAAAATGGATGAATTGATAAAAGTTTGACCGATCAATTCCCGTACTAACNGATGAAGGAGAACTTCGATCATACTGGAACACTTGAAGCAGGATTGGTGCAGATATTCCAGAAAAATGGATGGATCGATAAAAGTTTGACTGATCAATTCCTGTACTAACCCTTCTACAATTTGTACGTCCATTACCAATCTATGGGAGATATTAGAGGAGGAGAAAGTACTAAAGATGAAGCAATATAATTGAAGAAGTTGCACTCTCTACTATTTTAAAGTAATTATGTTTTTAATGTGATTGTGTGGATTTACTTTACTTTACTTTACTTTGCTTTAGAACTCTATTAACTTTCATTGTGTGTATAGTTTTGTGTCAGCGTTCTAGTGTTGTGGCTTGATTACAATGCAAAAGTATAATTTAGTTACTTTATGTATGTAAAAGTGTTATTAGAAAAATGTATTTGTAAAAAGCGTATCATCATATATAAAAGTTAGTTTGATGTTGTTTGTGAAAATGCTTATTTGTGAATTATTTTAAGATGAAAATTAGTGTTCAAAATGACTAAATAGATTTTGGAGTGAATTGAAAAGAAAGTTGAAAATTGCAAAAACTAAAAAAGTGAATTCTTGGCCACCTACGCCGGCATGGGCGTCGACAGCGCCCACGACTCGAAAATCCCCAAACCCCTTAAAATTCATGATTCGCACAGCAAAAACACCATTTTTACCCTTTTGGTCACCATTAACCTCTGGTTTTTGTATCTAGGACTTACTATTGCTTAGATTTGAGGCAATTTTAAGGCAAAAGAAGTTAGGTAAGAGCTACACTTTGAACTCAAAATTTTTTATTTTCACTAAAGATTTATCTTACATTTTCGAGATCCAAAATTTGGAATTTTTTTAGAAGATTTTTAGAAAATCCTTTAGTGAAGAACTCTTACTTAATATATTTAAGTTTCAAACCTTCCACATTGTGATTTCTAGAATTTTTGGGAATTTATTTGGATTTTATCAAATTTCTTAGATTACCATGGCACCGAGAATGAGCAAGGGCAAGAGAAAGGTGGATTATGATGATCAAAAGTTTATCAACCACAAGGGTAACATTTGTTTCAATAGTCTACTTGCAATAAGAAAGTAATTCCGGATCGAGAATTGAAAAATCCGGGTGGAGAAGTTGAAAGATTAATCAATGCTCGGTAGTGGGAGAATTTTTGTTACTTTACTGCTGAGGCTATTGTTGGTATAGTGATGGAGTTTTATGCAAACTTTAAGGAAAATTCTAAGGACTACGTGCTTATTTGTGGGAAGATGGTGGAATTTACTCCAAGGAGAATTAATGAATTTTATGAGTTAGGGGACATGTATAGCTGCCAGTACAAATCATTTTCAGCTACAAATGAGACCTTAGATGAAGTTATTTTTTTTCTTACTGATGGAAGAGGAGCTTGAAAGGTGAAGAATGATGTTAAGGTAAACTTCTATCTTTCTATGTTAAATGTAGTATCTAAGGCCTGGCTCTACTTTATTTCTGGTAGAATGATACCAACACATCATCATAATAAGATTATAAAGGATAGATCCAAATCGAACTTCTGAATCCAGCAAATGAGAAGGATATATGTAGGCTCTATTATTTATAGAAACACTCATTCTATTGCTTTGGGAGAGACTACTGGCGGTTTAGCACACCCTACCTTGATCTTCACACTATTTGAAAAGGAAGGGGTAAATTTTAGAATGGATGAGGAGAGGATTGAACCTCTAAAACATATTGGGACGACCAATATTAAGACTTATGAATGTCATGTTGGATGGAGCTCTAGAAGTAGGAGTAGTGATATTTATTATACTTTAAGTACCCTTACTCTCCAGGGAATTATGGAGCAAATGATGATCCAACAGAAGATATCATGAGAATGAAAAGTAGAATGGAAAATATGGAGGCCAAAAAGGCACAAAATGATGATTTGAGAAGGTAAAAGTTTGAATATGATACTGCTTATGATGATTAGATGGTCAGATACATGGGGGTTGACCACTTAGATTAGTTTCCTACTCATTCTGTTTTTACCCCGCATCAGCAACAAAACTTGGATGTGGAAGAAGAAGATAATGATTTCTGATGTTTTAGTTTAATTTTTTTTTACTTTATGTTTGGTTGTACTTTATTGTTA
Organism: Phalaenopsis hybrid cultivar; assembly: GCA_002079205.1. NCBI lineage: Eukaryota > Viridiplantae > Streptophyta > Magnoliopsida > Asparagales > Orchidaceae > Phalaenopsis > Phalaenopsis hybrid cultivar. The sequence goes on along the minus strand of JXCR01092151.1, from coordinate 108,371 downwards.
TTATTGTTTGTTTTTAGAGTGTGACACTTTGCTTTATTTTAAATATTATGTTGTATTGTGAACAGTAGGATTGTGAAACTATTTTTACTTTGGAAATCATTTTAGTACTATTGTTAGCTTTAAGTACTTTGTTGAATGTATTTGTAGTTAACTCTTTCTCAACAAATTTTTATATGTATTATGTGTTATTTAAAGTTTTAAGTCTTATAGCTTTTCATATTAGCACCTGCAATATTTCAGAGTTAAGTTTCAATATCAGAACCTTCAATAGGTAAGTCTTTTCTTTATGTATTAAATGTTTTCTTTCACCCTTTATTTTTTTCAGTTCTTCATACTAAATCTTTTAAAAATTTATATTTGGGGGGAAATAACAATTCCTTTTTAAATAAAAGAAACTTAATTTTATTTATCCTCAATTAACTATATTTTCAAAATTTTTAAAATTTAACATGATCATTGGGGTTAGAGGGTAACTTTACATAACTATATTTGTGTTTCTAAATTTATATAGTAAACTTAAGCAAAAATTTTCAATAATAAAGGTTAATTTTAAAGATTAAAATATTTGGTATGATAAAATAAGACTATGTTTTTTCTATTGTAAAAAAGGAAATTTGTATTTTTGAAGTATTAAAAATCCAAGAGATTCCATTAAGAAGAAAAGAATAAAACTTTACGAAAAATCTTTAAAGCTAATATAAACTTATAAAGTGAAGGAATGTGAAAAGTTTTTAACTTTAAGAAGAAGATAGTGAACTTCAAAATCATTAAAGGCTATCTAGATATAGTAATCCACACATAATAAAAGAGAAAAGAAAAAGGATTGAAAATGATCCTAAGAAGAAAAGGAAAGAAAAGGAAAGAAAAAAAAAAGATGTGAGGAAAAGCTTGAGGAGATGCTTAATTAAAAATTGGCTTCACTTGAATCAATTTAAAGAAGAAGGCTTGGCTACATTTTCTAAATTTATATTTCAGTATTAGCATATTTGCTAGTAAAGTTTCATGAAGTTCTTTATCGTATGGATATTTTAAGTGGCTTTAATATGAATAATTTACAATTTTCCTTGAAAAGAATAAAGAATAAGAAATCTTAGACTTAACTGCTAGATATTCTTATACGTTTAGTATTAACTGGAGTTGTTTTACATTCTTCTTAAGTAATTCGATTGTATTTAGTGGACTAAAATATGGAAATCTAAAAGTTAAATTCTTTGCCATGAGTCATATTTTTTAATATAGTAAAGGAGTTACTTAAGGACAAGAAGTTTGGGGGATTTTGATACAATAAAAATACAAGCATATTTAGACCTATATTTTATACTCATTTTTAGTGATAAAGGAAGTTATTTTTCATGTCTTACTGTAAGTTGTTCATTTTTAGAACTTGAAGCAAAAAGGATAGAATATGGAGTCACAATGGAGCTTTAGAAAAAATGTTCAGCATCGATGGCGCCATACTGGGCACCGACGATTCCATTTGACAGATAACACAGATTAATTAAATGGCTACTGACACCAACGACGCCAATGTCATTGCAAGCCCTGTTTATAGAAGATTCGACAAATTTGGACGCTTTCTGAAGAGTTTTTTGATGCACCTACTTGAAAACCGACATTAGGCTATATTTAGATCCAAAATTGATCAACTACTTTCCACTCTTTTCCACGCTATTCCACATTCTCTACAGCCACTTAGAATCCATTAGTCATTTATTTTCTTTATTATTTGGAGTTTTTATGGTGAGTTTAAGTGTGAATTCCTCTCTAAGAGTGTTGGAGAGTGAGAGAAGTGAGAGATTTCTTCTTCCTACATTTCCTAAGAGAGGCTACAAAGGATTTGCTTTAAGAAAGACTTTCAGATATGCTTTGTTTATTTATTATTATTGTATGGACTTTCTTTTATATATGAAATTTGTGCTTTGTTGTATCTTTCTCATAAACTCTGAGTAGTTCCTTTTATCTTTCTCCCTACTCTGAGATATGGTGAAAAGAAGAGATAATTTGGATGTGCCAATGTTAAAATATAAAATAAATTTTGAAGGTTTTTCAACTCGAGTCTTAATTTACTTTTCGATCTAGCCAATTGAATTGTTAAAATATGTTATGAAACCTTTGATCCAAAAAATGGAGTATGAGTTCTACAATAGAGTGAGAATCACATTTAATTCCATGGAGGAGTATTTCATTCATGGAATTAAGTGTAAATAAATAGAAAAATATACATTTTTGGGTGAAGAATTGGAGATTTTAGGGTGACTGACTAAAATCCCCAATTTGATCTTAGTGTTTAAGAACTAAAGCAAGCGTTAGCCTTGAGGGGAAGGGAAGTGGGAGCTTTGGAGTGAGAGTCGGTATCGTCCTAGCCTAGCCACAGATTTAGGAACTAAACCTAAGGTTAGCCAATGATTTTTTATAACACTGAATCAGGGTAGAGAGTTAAAATTGCTCTTATTTAGCACAATACATACTTAAACCATTGATCTCATCTCATTTTACTAAAATGACTTTGTAGTGAGAAAGATGCTTTTTCATATTAGAAAACTTCAACACATAAATATAGTTTAGTAGTTACTATTTTAAACTTTTCATTTAAATATTGTTAGTAGTTAATAATTAGTTATAATAGTTTCTCAACATTCAAAATTAGTGACAGTAATTTCATTTTATTTTTGTGAATTTTTTAGTTAATTTATCATTTTAAATTTAAACCTTCCTCATGGGATTGATATTTTGGGCTTAAATAGTAAGTCTTATATTACTTGATAACAATACGTATACTTGCGTAGAATCCTTACATTAAATGTTTAACATTCTTATTCATAAAATACCACATTAAGTTTTTTGCAACGTTGTAAAGTGGAGTCAACATTATAATTTTTACAAAAACATATTTTTGAGGATAGTCAGCTTGATCATGAGCTTACCAAAAAGGACAGATAAACAAATTTTGTCACTTTTTGTACTACATCAGAGTAGCTTATATGAAATGTACTCAGCATATGATATTTCAGACATATTCGACATGTTATCTTTTTTGATGCTTCATCACGTATTCAATTTGCAAATGCATATTTGAAGCAGATTAATGAAATTTCTTCTAGATTTCAATGAATTTGTTAAAATTTCCCTTTTGTGCGATTGATAAAAAGCCGCAGAACCACACATTGGTTCTAAATTATAATAAACAAAGAATAATACAACAAAAATTTGATAATAAAATTTGAATAAAGTTTTTTGAAAAGTAAATCAACCAAAAAAATTAAATTTTGAAAAAAAAATATTTTGATAATTAAACGAGATAAAGACAACAAGAAAATAAAATGATAAATTTGGTAATTTTCTTCTCTCGAGTTTGTGGCTTATCACTCCCTGCTTTTACAGCACAAATGTCTCTGTCTGCATGAATTTGTCATGATCTTAACAGAATACTACGCTCTTCAAAAAATTCTTCGCAATTATCTGCATTCCCAATAGGATGTCATACTCTTCAACTATTCTTAACTTTCGAGGTAGGCAGTTGAAGCCCTATTCTCACCTTGACTTTCAGGGTAGGCCTTGGAAGCCCTATTCCCATCTTGACTTTTGGGGTAGGCCTTTGAAACTCTTTTCCTATTTTAACTTTAGGGGTAGGCCTTTAAAGCCCTTTTCCCTTCTCATCTCAAGTTAGTATCTAAATTCTGATTCCCATGAATTTCCAGGGTCAGTGTAAGGTCGTCAGATTGCTTTATATGCCCTAAATTTTCCTTCTTCCTTCACAAAAATTTTCTACCTCCCATGAAATTCCAGGTTCGGTGCAAGGTCGTCTGATTCTTTTAAATTCTCTAAATTTTTTGCCTTCCTTCCGAGAAATTTTTTGCCTCCCATGAAATTCCCATGTCGGTGCAAGGTCGTCCGATGCCTTTAAATTCTCTAAATTTTCCGCCTTCCTTCCAAGAAATTTTCTGCCTCCATGAAATTCCAAGGTTGGTGCAAGATCGTCCAATTCTTTTAAATTCCATAAATTTTCTGCCTTCCTTATGGGAAATTTTCCGCCTCCATGAAATTCCAGGGTAGGTGCAAGGTCTTCCGATTCCTTTCATTTGACTCCTTTAAATATCNTTTAAGTGTGAATTCCTCTCTAAGAGTGTTGGAGAGTGAGAGAAGTGAGAGATTTCTTCTTCCTACATTTCCCAAGAGAGGCTACAAAGGATTTGCTTTAAGAAAGACTTTCAGATATGCTTTGTTTATTTATTATTGTTGTATGAACTTTTTTTTATATATAAAATTTATACTTTGTTGTATCTTTCTCATAAATTCTGAGTAGTTCCTTTTATCTTTCTCCCTACTCTGAGATATGGTGAAATAAAGAGAAAATTTGGATGTGCCAATGTTAAAATATAAAATAAATCTTGAAGGTTTTTCAACTCCAGTCTTAATTTACTTTTCGATCTAACCAATTGAATTGTTAAAATATGTTATGAAACATTTGATATGAAAAATGGAGTATGAGTTCTATAATAGAGTGAGAATCACATTTAATTCCATGGAGGAGTATTTCATTCATGGAATTAAGTGTAAATAAATAGAAAAATATACATTTTTGGGTGAAGAATTGGAGATTTTAGGGTGACTGACTAAAATCCCCAATTTGATCTTAGTGTTTAAGAACTAAAGCAAGCGTTAGCCTTCAGGGGAAGGGAAGTGGGAGCTCTGGAGTGAGAGTCGGTATCATCCTAGCCTAGCCACAGATTTAGGAACTAAACCTAAGGTTAGCCAATGATTTTATATAACACTTAATCAGGGTAGAGAATTAAAATTGCTCTTGTTTAGCACAATACATACTTAAACCATTGATCTCATCTCATTTTACTAAAATGACTTTGTAGTGAGAAAGATGCTTTTTCATATTAGAAAACTTCATCACATAAATATAGTTTAGTAGTTACTATTTTAAACTTTTCATTTAAATATTGTTAGTAGTTAATAATTTAGTTCTAATAGTATCTCAACATTCAAAATTAGTGACAGTAATTTCATTTTATTTTTGTGAATTTCTTAGTTAATTTATCATTTCAAATTTAAACCTTCCTCATGGGATTGATATTTTGGGCTTAAATAGTAAGTCTGATATTACTTGATAACAATATGTATACTTGCGTAGAATCCTTACATTAAATGTTTAACGTTCTTATTCATAAAATACCACATCAAGTTTTTGGCAACATTGTAAAGTGGAGTCAACTTTATAATTTTTACAAAAACATATTTTTGAGGATTAGTCAGCTTGATCATGAGCTTACCAAAAAGGACAAATAAACAAATTTTGTCACTTTTTGTACTGCATCAGAGTAGCTTATATGAAATGTACTCAGCATATGATGTTTCAGACATATTCGACATGTTATCTTTTTTGGATGCTTCATCACGTATTCAGTTTGCAAATGTATATTTGAAGCAGATTAATGAAATTTCTTCTAGATTTCAATGAATCTGTTAAAATTTCCCTGTTGTGCGATTGATAAAAAGCCGCAAAACCACACATTGGTTCTAAATTATAATAAACAAAGAATAATACAACAAAAATTTGATAATAAAATTTAAATAAAGTTTTTTGAAAAGTAAATCAACCAAAAAAATTAAATTTTGAAAAAAAATATTTTGATAATTAAACGAGATAAAGACAACAAGAAAATAAAATGATAAATTTGGTGATTTTCTTCTCTCGAGTTTGTGGCTTATCACTCCCTGCTTTTGCAGCACAAATGTCTCTATCTGCATGAATTTGTCATGATCTTAACAAAATACTATGCTCTTAAAAAAATTCTTCGCAATTATCTGCATTCCCAATAGGATGTCATACTCTTCAAATATTCTTAACTTTTGAGGTAGGCATTTGAAGCCCTATTCTCACCTTGACTTTCGGGGTAAGCCTCGGAAGCCCTATTCCCATCTTGACTTTTGGGGTAGGCCTTTGAAACTCTTTTCCTATTTTAACTTTAGGGCTAGGCCATTAAAGCCCTTTTCCCTTCTCATCTCGAGTTAGTACCTAAATTCTGATTCTCATTAATTTCCAGGGTCAGTGTAAGGTCGTCAGATTGCTTTATATGCCCTAAATTTTCCTTCTTCCTTCACAAAAATTTTCTGCCTCCCATGAAATTCCAGGCTCAGTGCAAGGTCGTCCGATTCTTTTAAATTCTCTAAATTTTTTGCCTCCCATGAAATTCCAGTGTCGGTGCAAGGTCGCCCGATGCCTTTAAATTCTCTAAATTTTCCGCCTTCCTTCCAAGAAATTTTCTGCCTCCACGAAATTCCAGGGTCGGTGCAAGATCGTCCAATTCTTTTAAATTCTATAAATTTTCTGCCCTCCTTATGGGAAATTTTTTGCCTCCATGAAATTCTAGGGTAGGTGTAAGGTCGTTCGATTCCTTTCATTTGACTCCTTTAAATTCTTTGAATTTCCCACCTTCCTTTCCAAGAAATTTTTCCACACTCATGAAATTCTCAGGGCCAGTAATTAAATTATGATTCCCTTCTTTCAAGGTTTATACCAAAATTTCAATTCTGATTCTCTTTCCAGGGTCAGTACCTAAATTCTGATTCCCATCGTCCGAAACTATTGAAATCAAAATTAATGTTTTCTAACACAAATTTGAAATTGAATCTTCACTATGACTATCATGGTCATTTTTGCAATTCCTTTCCTTATAATCCCCAACAAGAGTTATGAATCCTCGGTTTCGATCGAATATTCACTTGTCAATTCCCCATAAGAAATAATTGCCACTCAATTCTACTCTTTTTTCTATGCATGTTGGCTTGAACATCATGTTGGTTTGTTGATCTCTTTGGCCAATGCCAATACGCGCGGTGTGCTTGCCCGACACACCACATCTATTGGGGGTCCATTTGCTTACCACAATTTTGGTTGAGGTCCAGTCATTCCTCTTTAGTAGCTAGGGTCTAGCCATAGGACTTTCGTGTTGACTACTCATAGAATACTAGAAGAGGAATCCTCACCAAAATCATCCCAAATATCCCCAAAATCAATTTGAGCCACTCCCATGAACCCAATTTGACTAAATTGACCCATTTTGACCAAAAACCCCAAATTTCTCTTAAATGCCCAAATTCCCCAAATTAGCCCCAATGACAACCAAATTGATTTCAACCTTCTTCAATTTCAGTTTAAAATTCTTCATGATATCTCCCTACACCAAATTAAACATTTAATTGACCCAATTTTAGTCTAAATCCAACCCAAACTCAATCTTACCACATTTAATTCCCAAGGCCAAAAATTCAATTAAAAACCCACATGACAATTTTTTCTCCTTGTCATTCATTTCATTCAAATCATTCCTAAGTTACAAATTCATTATTAAATCATTCCAAATGAAGCCTTATGACAAAATACCCCATAAAAGTAAAAAAATCCCTTTTCATGCAAATTGACCAAGCCAAGGGCAAGCCATGAAGGCATCCTCAAGCCATAGATGAGGCGTATGAGCTTTTGCCACATCACTAAGCTATTAGTGGAAAAAGGTGGAGCCACTTTCAAGCATTCTTAAAAAAGTTTTTAATTACATTAATGACACACTCTAACCCATGCTTAGCCAAATCCCTTGGATGAAGACCCCTCCACACCATTTTAGCTAGCTCACCTGACTTTTATCAGCCATGGGAAGCCACCCAAGTTCATTCCATTGGGGCTAGATCCATGGTTGACCCAACCTAGCCCAAAGCCCCTTCCATTTCAATTAATAACATTTACACATGTCAACTTCAAATTGACTGCACCACAACCAGACCTTGAATTCCATAGACCAGATGGTGCCCTGACCCTGGCTGGCTGGTGATGCACCAAAAATATATGCATTTTTAGACCTATATTTATATGCATTTTTAGTGATATTGCGCTTTAAATGAAGTCATTTTTCATGTTTTATTACATGTTGATGATTTTTAGTACTTGAAGCAAAAAGGAAGAAAAAATGATGGAATTTGGAGTCAAAATAGTGTTTTGGAAGAAATACTCAATTTTGATGACGCCAGCATGAAGGAGGAGTCCAAAACAGCGAGGGTGCTGATGGCGTCAGACTAGACGCCGATGACGCCATTTGACGGAGAGCACAAGAAATAATTCAGACCACGGGCACCGACGAAGCCAATGTCGATGCTGGGTAAATTTCTAGAAAAATGAATGAATTTGGATGTTTTTTGAAGAGTTATTGGATACACCTCTTTGAAGAGTGAAAATTGATCAAAGAATGTGGGTCTGAATTATTTCATGTTTTATTACGTGTGTCATTTTCTTTAGTGTGCATGTGTGTGTGTGTGGGATCTGTGTGCATGTGTGTGCGCACGCATGTGTGTGTGAGTGTGTGTAAGTGTAGAGTAATGTCTTGTTTGTAGAAAGGATTTTCTTGAAGAATTGTAAGAGGAGAGGGAAGGAGAGAGGTTTCTTCTCTATTACATTTCTAAGAGAGATTTCAGTGTTGATTGTAAAGAGAGAAAGTGTTTTAAGGGAACTTCAAGAGATTTGCTTGACGAGGATTTTAAGATAAGTTGTGTTCTTTAATTTCTTTGTTCTGTAAACTTGTTTATATATATATAATCCGTGTTTTGTCATATCTTCCTCATGAATTATGAGTAATCTTCTTTGTCTTTCTCCCTTCATTGCGATATGGTGAAATGGAGAGATAATTTGGATGTCTCATTTAAATGTTAAATAATAGTGATGATTTTTTCACTCCGTTCTTATTTTATTTTTTGAATTGGCCAATTGAAATGTTTACATCTTTTGTGAAACATACTATCCAGGAAATGGAGAATGAGTTTCACAACAAAGTGAAAATCACATTAGATTCCATGAAGGAGTTTTTTTTTGTTCATGGAATTGGATGCAAATAAATAATAAAATATATATTACAAGGCAAAGAATTGGAGATTCTAGGGTGACATACTAAAATCTCCAATTTGGTCTTAGTGTTTAAGATCTAAAGCAAGAGTTAGCCTTCAGAGGAAAGGAAGTGGGAGCTCTGGAGTGAGAGCCAGTATCCTCCCAACCTACCATGGATTTAGGGACTAAACCTAAGATTAGCCAATGATTCTCTATAACACTTGATTGAGGGTAAAGAATTTGGACTGCTCCTATTTGGCACAATAAAAATTCAAACCCTTTATCTCTATCATTAACAAAAAATTAATTGTAGTGGGAAGTTTACTTTCTTAAATTTGAACTCTTGGTCACAAAATATTATTTAGTCTTAGTAAATTTAACTTTTAAGTTTAGAAATAAATTTAGTAACTTAGTTTCATTAGCATACATTAAAGCCACTTTAATCAACCTTCCAAACTAATTGCTTATAGTAGTAGACTAAAATTAACCTATGGGATTTCTTACCTCGCTTTTTTATGGGATCGATGCTGGGATTTTTAAAGAAAGCCCTATATTACTTGAAGCGATGCATGCACTAGCATAGAACTCATAGTGTGTGAACTATTTTCTACATTTTATAATATTTTGATTTTACATATTGGCTACTATATACAAATTGGGTAAAATTTTTTTCCTTCTTTTGAAAGTTAAATTTCTACGTAACTGCCAGTCGAGTCAAGTTTTGGACGTCAACTCAGGGGATTTAAATTGACATAAGAAAACTCATAAAAATAGCACACACTAGGGGCCAATCAAGTTTTTGGTGCCATTGTTGGGGAAGCTTCGGTAAGAGCTTTAGGAGAATTTTAGTTAACCTTATAAGACTTAGATTTGGAATTTTTATTATTATTATATTGTGTGTTTAATTTTTATGTGTTTATTTTAAAGAAAATCTAAAATACCAAAAATATTTTTGATATATGTCCATTAGTTAAGTCTTTAGATTTGTATACGTAGTTCATGAGGCGCAGACCTTAAATTTTACAAGTCAGATTTGGAGAAATTTAGGGAGAGATTTGAAAAAACTCCATGATTTTAATGTAGAAATGGCAGATCAACGATCTAATGAACATTCAGATTTGGATTATAATGTTTGTAGCTTTGGAAGAATAAACCTCAAGTGAGTGGCAAATTTTCAAGAAGGCGTGCATACAATTTTAATTTGTCGGGTTGTAGATATTGAGAGAAATTGGACAATACATAGAAAGATATCCTCAAGGAACCCAAGTTATTAGGAAAATATTATTTAGACGATTGATTAAGCATAAATATTTTGAAACAGACCAAGCGATACATAATGTTTATTCTAATTATTACAATTNTTCAGATTTGGATTATAATGTTTGTAGCTTTGGAAGAATAAACCTCAAGTGAGTGGCAAATTTTCAAGAAGGTATGCATACAATTTTAATTTCTCGGGTTGTAGATATTGAGAGAAATTGAACAATACAAAGAAGGATATCATCAAGGAACCCAAGTTATTAGGAAAAAATTATTTAGACGGTTGATTAAGCATAAATATTTTGAAACAGACCAAGAAATACATAATGTTTATTCTGATTATTATAATCTAGGTTGGGAAAATCATTTCAATTTTATCAGAAATAATAATTTTGGAGGAGAATACCAATTTTGGAAAGATAATCAAATTAATCAGACATGTAGTTGGAATAATCATGGCTATTATAATAATGAACTTTATTTTCCTCATAATGAGGAGAAGGATTTATTAAAAGAGGTGGTTATTTAAATGGAGAGTGAGCTGGAGTGTCAAGGGACCGCAATAGGGAATATGGAAAACCAACTGAGTCAGATTAGTAAATCAATTAATAATCCTCCCTAATTTAACTCCAACTCACACGGTAAGGAGAATGAAGTAATATTAGAAGAGGTTGTGATTTAAGTGAAGAGTGAGCTAGAAAATCAAGAGGTAACAATAAGGAATATAGAAAGCAAACTGGGGCAGATTATTAATGCAATTAATAGTTACCCCCTTGAGGTTTTACCAAGTGGCACTGAGATAAACCCTAAAGAGATGATAAAGTTATCAAACTAATATTTGGAAGAGAATTCGAGGATATGTTTCAAAAGAACTTTGAGTTGAGAGATGATGATAAGGAGATTGAAATACAAATGAAAGAAATTCATTAGAAATTAGAAAAACCTATTTCCTCAACTAGGATAAATATAGAAAAACCACCTCCACCATTTACTCAGTACCAAGGAGAAGAGTTAGAAGATAACTTGAAACAAATTTGTAACATAGAAAAATTTTATCCAATCACTGAATTATCTAGAGAGAATCTGATCCAAATTTGGTGAGATTTTGAATTATCATATAAAAAGCCATTTCTTATAAATTTCAAGGATGATATTAATATGTAAAATGAAAAAATTAGTAGAAGAATATAGAATCTAGAAGNTATCAAACTAATATTTGGAAGAGAATTCGAGGATATGTTTCAAAAGAACTTTGAGTTGAGAGATGATGATAACGAGATTGAAAGACAAATGAAAGAAATTCATTAGAAATTAGAAAAACCTATTTCCTCAACAGGATAAATATAGAAAAACCACCTCCACCGTTTACTCAATACCAAGGAGAAGATTTAGAAGATAACTTGAAACAAATTTGTAACATAGAAAAATTTTATCCAAACTCTGAATTATCTAGAGAGAATCTGATCCAAATTTTGTGAGATTTTGAATTATCATATAAAAAGCCATTTCTTATAAATTTCAAGGATGATATTAATATGTAAAATGAAAAAATTAGTAGAAGAATATTGGATCTAGAAGGAAATATGAGGAATAAGGATATGAATCAATCTGAAAAGGAAGAGCTGAAAGAAAATTTTAAATTTAAGGATCTTGTAGGAATCCCTAGATGTGGAAAAGATTGGGTGATTGATCAAGGATTATTTAAATGGAATTTTGATCTTGGTGGAATCATTTGTTGGGCTGACGATGTTAAACAAAGTTCTTTATGGGAGGCAACCCATACATATCTGTATGGTTTGATTTATTATGCTTGAGAGTCATGATAGTTAGTGTGTATTATGTTTACTTTAGTGTGGATTGATCAATTTGAATGATGATTTGATGATGTTTGGATTGTTAGTGGTTTGATTTGAACTTTGTGTGCCATGGGGGAGGTAATTCCTTAAATTTTTTATTATGGCTATATTTGTATATTTTCTTGTAGTAGTGGGATTGACGAGTCCACTATGACTCAGGTTTCAGCCAGACTTGAGTTTTAAAAGAGACATCATGAACTTTAATAATGACAGTTCCATATCAATTTTGTTACTTCTTTTTTCTTACTTTGTTTTCATTTGATAGAAGTAGCTAACCTAACTGATGAGTAACATGTGGATGATTTTACACTATCTTTACAACTGTTAGAGGTGCTTAATTAATGGGATATGGAGACACCTCAGGTTGGTGTTTGTGACCCAATGTATCAGGGATAATTTTACCTTTTGGATTTAAATCTATAAAATCATTTAAAATGCACCTTATTTATCTCTGTAGTGATTCAGTTAGAAATTGAAAGTATGTTAGTGAGATGCGGTGAGTTAAAGGAAGAATTGACCTCATTTATCATGTGTGTTTGTGTTTGTGTTGCAATAATAAAAAGATTTGGAGAACACATAAATATGTATATATTCCTAAGATGATACATGTTCTGCTTGTTGGACCTTTCTTTCTATTTTATTAAGCATGTTTAGTTTAGATTTACTTTCTAATAAATGTTTTCTATCTCGATAAATAATTGCAGATATTTTTAGTAGACATTTTTTGTAGATAGAATTTCTAAACTGTTTTTCTTCCCACTTATATCTTCTGTACTAAATTCTATATATGTTAAAAATCAAGTTTAGGGGTAGAAAGAAAAATAAATTTTAAAGTGACTATACTTCCTTTTAGTTTAATATTATTGCAAGCATGTTTTAAGCTAGATTTACTTTCTCCTGCAGTCATCCTATCCTGATTATGAATGTATATGAATTTGATAAGATGTTGTAGTAGTAAGTAGATTCAACTTTTAATTTTTCTTCCAACTACCTTTCATGGAATTAATTACAAAATATTTTAAAATTCAAGTTTTGGGGAAGAAAATTTTCTTTTCAAAGAAAGAAACTAAATTTTATTTATCCTCAATTAGCTATATCTTAAAAATTTATTTTCACATGACCTTTTGTATTAGAGGCTAACTTTAGATAAGTATATTTGTGTTTCTAAATATATAGTAAACTTAAGTAAAAGTTTTCAATAATGAAAGTTAATTCTAGAGTTAAGATGTTTGTTACGAAAGGATAATACTATGCTTTTTCTATCTAAAGTAAGGGAAATTATATTTTTTAAATATTTAAAACCTTAGAGTTTCATGTAAGAAGTAAAGAATGAGACTTTATGAAAAATATTTAAATCTAATATGAATTTAATATAGTGAAGGAATGTGAAAAGTTTTTAACTTTAAGAAGAGGATAGTGAAGTTCAAAATCATTAAAGGCTATATGTATATAGTAATCCTCACATGAACAAAAAAAGAGAAAGAGAAAGGGTTGAAAATGTTCTTAAAAAAAACAAAAGCAAATGAAAACAAAAGAAAAAGAAAAAGAAAAGAAAAGAACATTATGCGAGGAAAATATTGAAGAGATGCCTGATAAAAAAATTGGCTTCACTTGAAACAACTTGAGGAAAAAGGCTTTATTACATTTTCTAAACTTGTATTTGAGTATTACCAANAGGAAATATGAGGAATAAGGATATGAATCAATCTGAAAAGGAAGAGCTGAAAGAAAATTTTAAATTTAAGGACCTTGTAGGAATCCCTGGATCTGGAAAAGATTGAGTGATTGATCAAGGATTATTTAAATGGAATTTTGATCTTGGTGGAATCATTTGTTGGGCTGACGATGTTAAACAAAGTTCTTTATGGGAGGCAACCCATACATATCTGTATGGTTTGATTTATTATGCTTGAGAGTCATGATAGTTAGTGTGTATTATGTTTACTTTAGTGTGGATTGATCAATTTGAATGATGATTTGTTGATGTTTTGATTGTTAGTGGTTTGATTTGACCTTTGTGTGCCATGGGGGAGGTAATTCCTTAACTTTTTTATTATGGCTATATTTGTATATTTTCTTATAGTAGTGGGATTGACGAGTCCACTATGACTCAGGTTTCAACCAGACTTGAGTTTTAAAAGAGACATCATGAACTTTAACAGTGACAGTTTCATATCAATTTTGTTACTTCTTTTTTCTGACTTTGTTTTCATTTGATAGAAGTAGCTAACCTAATTGATGAGTAACATGTGGATGATTTTACACTATCTTTACAACTGTTAGAGGTGCTTAATTAATGGGATATGGAGACACCTTAGGTTGGTGTTCGTGACCCAATATATCGGGGATAATTTTACCTTTTGGATTTAAATCTAAAAAATCATTTAAAATGCACCTTATTTATCTCTGTAGTGATTCAGTTAGAAATTGAAAGTATGTTAGTGAGATGCGGTGAGTTAAAGGAAGAATTGACCTCATTTATCATGTGTGTTTGTGTTTGTGTTGCAATAATAAAAAGAGTTGGAGAACACATAAATATGTATATATTCCTAAGATGATACATGTTCTTCTTGTTTGACCTTTCTTTCTATTTTATTAAGCATGTTTAGTTTAGATTTACTTTCTAATAAATGTTTTCTATCTCGATAAATAATTGCAGATATTTTTAGTAGACATTTTTTGTAGATAGAATTTCTAAACTGTTTTTCTTCCCACTTATATCTTCTGTACTAAATTCTATATATGTTAAAAATCAAGTTTAGGGGTAGAAAGAAAAATAAATTTTAAAGTGAGTATACTTCCTTTTAGTTTAATATTATTGCAAGCATGTTTTAAGCTAGATTTACTTTCTCCTGCAGTCATCCAATCCTGATTATGAATGTATATGAATTTGATAAGATGTAGTAGTAGTAAGTAGATTCAACTTTTAATTTTTCTTCCTACTACCTTTCATGGAATTAATTACAAAATATTTTAAAATTCAAGTTTTGGGGAAGAAAATTTTCTTTTCAAAGAAAGAAACTAAATTTTATTTATCCTCAATTAGCTATATCTTCAAAATTTATTTTGACATGACCTTCGGTATTAGAGGCTAACTTTAGATAACTATATTTGTGTTTCTAAATATATAGTAAACTTAAGTAAAAGTTTTCAATAATGAAAGTTAATTCTAGAGTTAAGATGTTTGTTACGAAAGGATAATACTATGCTTTTTCTATCTAAAGTAAGAGAAATTATATTTTTTAAATATTTAGAACCTTAGAGTTTCACGTAAGAAGTAAAGAATGAGACTTTATGAAAAATCTTTAAAGCTAATATGAATTTATAAAGTGCAGGAATGTGAAAAGTTTTTAACTTTAACAAGAGGATAGTGAACTTCAAAATCATTAAAGGCTATCCGTATATAGTAATCCTCACATGAACAAAAAAAGAGAAAGAGAAAGGGTTGAAAATGTTCTTAAAAAAAACCAAAAGCAAATGAAAAAAAAAGAAAAAGAAAAAGAAAAGAAAAGAACATTATGCGAGGAAAATCTTGAAGAGATGCCTGATAAAAAATTGGCTTCACTTGAAAGAACTTGAGGAAAAAGGCTTTATTACATTTTCTAAACTTGTATTTGAGTATTACCGACCTTACTAATAAAAATCTCATGAAGTTCTTTTTCATATGAATATTCTAAGTAACTTTAATATGAGAAACTACAATACTTCTTGAAATGAATAGAGAATCATAAATCTTAGACTTGACTATTAAGTATTCTTACAATTTTAGTTTTGACTTAAGTTGTTAAAAAATTTTCTTAAGTTGCACTATTATATTTAGTAGACCAAATTACAGAAATTTAGAAGTTAAACTCTTTACTATAAGTCATATTTTTATGTAGTAAAGGAGTTACTTGAGGGTAAGTAACATTTAAGTTTAGGGGGTTTTGATGCACCAAAAATATATGCATTTTTAGACCTATATGTTATTCTCATTTATTGTCATATTGCACTTTAAAGGATGTTATTTTTCATGTTTTAATGCTGGTTGATGATGTTTAGCACTTGAAGTAAAAAGGATAGAATTTGGAGTCAAAATAACATTTTGAAAGAAATAATCAGCATCGATTGCAACAGCATGGACGCCGACGGCGCCAGACTGGACGCCGATAGTGCCAGACTGAGCACTGCTGCAACCATTTGACAGAGAGCACAAGAAATAATTTGGACCACGAGCGCTGACAGCGCCAATGTCGGTGCTGGAAAAATTTCTAAAAATATTCGATGAATTTGGAAGCTTTTTGAAGAGTTATTTGATACAACTCTTGGAAAATAGACATTATACTCTATTTAGAGCAAAACTTGATCAGAGAAAAGAGGGGGGCTAGTGTGTCAATAAGTTTTCTTTAGTGAGTGTGTGTGTGCTTTTGGTGTGTGTGCATGTGTGTGTGCGAGAGTGCGTGTGTGAGTGTGTGTAAGTGTAAAGTAAAGTTTTGTTAATCGAGAGGATTTTCTTGAAGAATTGTAAGAGGAGAGGAAAAGTGAGAAGTTTCTTCTCTATTACATTTCTAAGAGAGAATTCAGTGTTGATTGTAAAAAGAGAAAGTGCTTCAAGGCATCTTTAAGGGATTTGCTTGAGGAGGAGTTTAAGATAAGTTGTGTTCTTTCATTTCTTTTTTTGTAAACTTATTTATATACATAAAATCCATGTTTTGATATATCTTCCTCATGAATTCTGAGTAGTCTTCTTTGTCTTTCTCTTTTAAATGAGATAGGGTGTAACGGAGAGATAATTTGGATGTGTCACTTAATTGTTAAATAATTGTGATGATTTTTTCACTCCATTCTTAATTTACATTTCAATTTAACTAATTGAAATGTTAACATCTCTTGTGAAACATACTATCTGGGAAATGAAATATGAGTTTCATAACAAAGTAAGGATCACATTCAATTCCATGAAGGAGTATTTCGTTCATGGAATTGGGTGCAAATTAGTAGGGAAATATATATTACGAGGCAAAGAATTAGAGATTCTAGGGTGACAAAGTAAAATTCCCAATCTGTTCTTATTGTTTAAGAATTAAAGCAAGAGTTAGCCTTCAAGGCAAGGGAAGTGGGAGCTCTAGAGTGAGAGCCAGTATCCTCCTAGCCAAGCCACGGATTTAGGGACTAAACCTAAGATTAGCCAATGATTCTGTATAACACTTGATCGAGGGTAGATAATTAAAACTGCTCTTATTTGGCATAATACAAATTCAAACCATATATCTCTATCATTAACCAAAAACTTATTGTAGTGGGAATGATACTTTCTTGAATTTGAACTCTTCATCATGAAACATTTTTTGTCTTAGTAATTTTAACTTTAAAGTTTAGAAATCAATTTAGTAAACTGAGTTTCGTTAGCATACATTAAAACCACTCTAATCAATCTTCTAAACTAATTTCTTGTAGTAGTAGACTAGAATTAGCCTAAGGGATTTCTTACCTTGCTTCTTCATCGGATCGATACTAAGGTTTTTAAAGAAATCTCTATATTACTTGAAGCGATACGTGCACTTTCGTAGAATCCATAGTGTGTGAATTATTTTCCACTTTTCATAATATTTTGATTTTGCCTATTAGTTGCTACATATAAATTGGGTCAAATTTTTTGTCGTCCTTTCAAACTTAAATTACTGCGTAACTGCAGGTCGGGTCAAGTTTTTGGATCCATCTCAAGTGATTTAAATTGACATAAAACAAGTATTAAAACAACACACACTAAGGGTGCATCAGTCAGCCACCTTGGCTGCCAGAAAACCCAAACCCAAGAGCTTCACCTTAGCTAAAAACTCAAAATTGAACCCATCTGATGTGCCCCAACCCAATTGGGCACTTGAACACTTCTTCCCTCCACCTAAGAACCACTCTCCACCAATTGTTCAGCCTTGGAAGCCACCAAAACCTCCTCTATTTAAAACCCACACCTCATGACCAAAGAAGAAGAAGCACAATTAGCTTGGGGAACTTTGTCGAATTGATTCCAAAGCCTCATCTAGCATTCCTAAGCTCAACCCAACCTCCGCCAAGCTCTTTCCTCCATTAACCGAAGTTAATTTCTTAACCTTAAATTGAGCCTAAAATAGGACACCTCTGAAAACTTCACCAAATTCAAATTAACTTCACCCACACCACCCCTAGAGCCAAAAAATAAGTTCCCCCCATAGAAGCCCCATCACTAGACCACCATAGCATAAACTTTGATCAACACCTCAAATCGACCTTGATTGATTTCATACCTAGGCAATTCATCACAGCACAAGGCTTCATCTAGGAGCTTCGTGGACTCAACTCAAGCTTCTGGAAGCACCCAATCGAGGCCACACCACTTGGGAAAACATATTGAATTCTCCTCAAACCGAGCCCGTTTTTATTCTCCATGATTATAGACTCAATTTAGGACTTGATTAGCCATATAGATGTGTTCTCATAGTCTATACACGTCCATAGAAACAAACCCGAAGAGATTTAGCTGAGTATCAATGAAGAAATTAGGGTTATAAGATAGATGGCTCACGGGTTCGGGAAGTTGGGGATGAAGACCAGGAGCCGTTGGATTGTTGTGTATATCAGACGGACAAATGAGATCACATATAATGATCTCTTGGTCTGTGAATAGTGGGTCAAGTAAGCGCTGACTTAGGCAACTACGCCAAACCAGAAGCGCTGACTTAGGATTGTGTGGTGCCGCGTGGTTTAAATAAAATTTTAAGCATTTATTCAATTAATTAAATGCTGAACTTTAAAAATTTTTATCTTTTCATAGAAAAATCATAAAAATAAATTAAAAACAACCTCTTGCTCAGTGAATAGAGGAAAATAATGTGGAAATGGTTTCATGTCTATTTGATGCATATCTTATTTCTAATTAATTAAATACTGTGCTTCTTATTTGTATTCTCCATTTGTATGGATATTTTACAATTACTTGATTCTTAGGGCTTTAGTTCTCTCTATCATGTGGGACCTTTCTNTAAATACTGTGCTTCTTATTTGTATTCTCCATTTGTATGGATATTTTACAATTACTTGATTCTTAGGGCTTTGGTTCTCTATATCATGTGGAACCTTTCCTGATTTTTTCAAAGTCAGGGGAGATCTCTAGGTAGAGATCTCTATTTTTTAAGCATATCATGTATGTTTTGGTAAAATAGTTATAATAATTAAAATATTAATCACAAAAATAACAAAAACTTATTTTGGAAGGTTCACTGTCACCAGAGGACCCTAAAAAAAATAGAAACCTAGTTTAACTAAAAAAGAATAACCTAATTGTCACCAACTCTTAAAATGAAAGAAAATTAATTTGGAATAACAATAAATGTAAATGGCATAAAAAGCATTCTCCATTGTAACTTAATGTTAGAAGAACTCATCATAAAAATTTCAAGACANGACCTTTCTTGATTTTTTCAAAGTCAGGGGAGATCTCTAGGTAGAGATCTCTATTTTTTAAGCATATCATGTCTGTTTTGGTAAAATAGTTATAATAATTAAAATATTAATCATAAAAATAAAAAAAACTTATTTTGGAAGGTTCACTGTCACCAGAGGACCCTAAGAAAACTATAAACCTAGTTTAACTCAAAAAGAATAACCTAATTGTCACCAACTCTTAAAATGAAAGAAAATTAATTTTGAATAACAATAAATGTAAATGGCATAAAAAGCATTCTCCATTATAACTTAATGTCAGAAGAACTCCTCATTAAAATTTCAAGACAATTAGAAATAATTTGACCACTAAAATGGATTAATTAAGTGAAATAAAATTTTTGGCACTAAAATAATTACAATAATTAAAATACAATTCAAAAAATCACCAAATTTTATTTTGGGAGTTCCTTATGACCAGAGGAACCTAAGAAAAATAAAAGAGGAATTAAAATAAATATTTCATTATTAAGTCATTTTTAAATATTTAAATATTTAAAAGTAAATTAAAAATCATAAAATTTACAAAATTCTAAAAACACAGTAAATTGTCACATTTGGCTTCTTGATCATTTGGGACCAATTCAAATAATTCTCCTAATTTCTAAGTCAAAATATTAATTTTTAAAAGATTAAAATGAATTTTCTTTAATTTTCCACTAAAATAATTTTAATAATTAAAATATAAACCACAAAAATATGAAATTTATTTCTCTGGGTTCCCTGGACTTAAATAGATTTAAGNAGTTAATTAAAAATCATAAAATTTACAAAATTCTAAAAACACAGTAAATTGTCACATTTGGCTTCTTGATCACTTGGGACCAATTCAACTAATTATCGTAATTTCTAAGTCAATATATTAATTTTTAAAAGATTAAAATGAATTTTCTTTAATTTTCCACTAAAATACTTTTAATAATTAAAATGTAAACCACAAAAATATGAAATTTATTTCTCTGGGTTCCCTGGACTTAAATAGATTTAATAAAAACATAAAATTTAATTTTTAACTTAAATAATATTTTATATTTATTTAATACTCAAAATAAACAAATAATTATAATTTATAAATTAAACATCTACAAATCATGAAAACTTGTCTAAGTGGTCTTCTGACCTAGGTGAACCCCTAGTAGTTTTTTTAAGGACAAAAGTTGTGTTTATGTTGAGTTATTGAATTTTCATTAAAAATNATATTTTATATTTATTTAATACTCAAAATAAACAAATAATTATAATTTATAAATTAAACATCTACAAATCATAAAAACTTGTCTAAGTGGTCCTCTGACCTAGGTGAACCCCTAGTAGATTTTTTAAGGACAAAAGTTGTGTTTATGTTGAATTATTGAATTTTCATTAAAAAACCCTACTTTTGCATTAAAATAATTACAAAATTAAATAAATTTAGAAAAAGCACATTTTCTCTACTGATGTTTTAATTAACACAAGAACGGGGCAGAAAAAAATTTTAAAAGTCATTTAAGTTTAATTTAATAGATTATGAGGTGTTAAAGCCTTTAAGGCAAAATGGTAATTTTGGCATTTAAGCCTTAATTAGTATTTAGGCTTAAGCAAAAGGTAAATGTGTGATAAATGATCTTAATTGACATGTCTACATGATTGAAATATAAAAGGGATAAATGGTAGCAACCAATCTCAATTTGGTCTCATTAAGGATAAATTTGTAATTTCTCAAATCGATGAAATTCAGAAGAATAAATAAAAAGAAGAAACCGAGGTGATGAGTTTGACTTTGGAAGATCATTACCCACTAATTTAGAACACAATTAATAGTTTTAAAATAATTTATGATTCTTGATATAGTTTAAGAGTATAAACATTAACCATAATTTTCTAAAAATTACAAATCTACCTATTAAGTTTTAAGGACTTAGAGTGAATTAGGATTAATCACAAATTTGTTTAATGAGGTTTAGAAAATGATCTATAAATAATTTGAAACATTTAAGACACTACACGCCCATATTTAAAATTCAAACTGACTAAGTTTCTTAATTAAGCCAAATTGCCCCTAAGGGCCTTTACTCGTATACTTCGTAAGTGAAACATCAAATTATAATTACCCCACTTAAAGGGATAATCAAAACATCAAGGTTCATTGAGCATAAGGGTATGAACTAGGTGAATCACATAGCAAATATAATAAGACCAAAATGAATTCAAGACGATTTGAGGGACTGTGAAATGTTTAGGGTATTACCTAGGACCTTTTCATGATCCTTTGGGAATCTCGGAGGACACTTGAACATATTATGATTTCCTTGATGAAACCATCCCCACAGATGAACTAATCAGACCCACCAAGGTACAATATAGGGTCTGGTAGACACACTTTAAACCCGTACTCTTTGATTTTCTTACAAGTATGTATTAATTCCTCCAAAATTATATATATGCATTGCAAGTACTGATCTTTCAGCTGGAGGAATGAGAAGAATCAACAAGTATGATTTTAAGTTATTACATTGTGATTTAATCTTATTTATCCTTCTATCCTCTTATTTTCTACCCATAAACTTGCATGTTGAACAACAAGGACACCCTGCATGTCAAAACTGAAACTTTTAGGACTCCCACGTAATTGAAACCAAAACAAAAATTAAGAAATCAAAACAGAAAAAAATCCATCTCCATAACAATCAAAATATTAGAAAACTCAAAATTTAATCACAAACACAACAAAACAACAAAAAATTGCAACTAAATTAAAATATCTATATCGAACGATCGGGAATCTCTCGGAGGAGGTAACCTACCGTTGCTAACGAGATTTCCTACAGTCTAAATGAATGTATGGAACTCATTGAGTTGAGATTAGTAAATTCATTTAGGACTAAGTGAATCCGAATAAAATAGTGGTGGCAGAACGAAGGAACTATGAAATCCTAACCGGTGTCGCTCTAAACAACTTTAACCCCCCATAATAATTGAACTTAAACTATTCATTTAAACTTTTAAACCTTAGACTTTAGGACTACTAATTTGCAAGGGAGCTTGAAGCCAACCTTGTGGGCAACCTTCTACAGCATGAGGATCTACAATGGCATTTCTTCTCCTCAGAAGTAAACAACAAGCCATAGGATTTTGAGGTCGTCTGCCTAGTGCAACATAAATCCTCAACTCTTTATTTATGCCTTTGCACAACTATGTTGTGCAATTTAAGCCCTATCCTGTTTTAAGATTTCGAGTTGTCATTCATTATGACCTAAATCATCACATCTTCCAGGTAATTTGTGCCACCGTTTCACATATATGTAAGCATTAATTAACAAATTTGGTAGGATTAAATAATCAACAATTCTTCTTTTCAAAATTGAAGCCTAATCATAGGATAGTTTAGGATGTCATCGAGATTCTCCTCAAGATCATTGACATCCGCTAGTTTTTCTTCCCCTTGATTCCAAAATAAAATAATCCAAATTTGAGTCATTTCCCTTTCACACTTTCATCCAATCTTTTGAAAAGTCCTATCTTTTGAACTCTATTAAAACAATATCCCATGATTTTTATCGAGAGTTTTCTTAGGTGACTTCAGTTATCTAAGATGTAATTAACTATAGGGGCTTGCCCTTATAGGAAACTTTCAAGAACCCAGCTTAACAATAACCCTATATAATTCTTTTCCTTAAATAAGGGAACTTCTCGGTCAACATAAAAAATTGGAGGCTTAAATGGATGCCATAAATTCTTTGGTTTATTTAATCGAGTCACACCAGTTAGTGTGTCAACCTCTCAAGATAGATGCATTGCTTGTTGTGTTAGGCTCATTTATTTAAACTACTGAGGATATGAGATTGGTTCGGTCTTATATTTTCAAATTTTAAAAATGTTACTTTTTCCAATTCATAAAATAAATTAAAACTAGGCGTCAGGACATCCATTCCAGCAACTGATAACTTTTTCCAACTTTTTTAGTGTCGACAATAAAAAAAATATCTGGTAGTAAATTGAAAATTTTAAACATGTTCTTAAGTGAATGTTAGTAATATTCTAAACCTTCCTAATATTCAGGATTAAGTCCAACACAAACTAACAAAATACACTATACAACATGTTTAACACAATTACTACCACAAAAACAAAATATAACTACTTAAAATAACATAAATAAATCACAATAGTATCTAACAAATGAAACACAAATAATAGTAGTAGTCTAAATATGTACAACACAAAACAAAGTAACAATTTAATACAACTGTACCAAAAAAAGTTCACAATTAAAAACTGAACTACTCAAATTAATTCTCCTTATCCTCACCATCATCACTATCGTCACTATTACAAAAAGTAGTGGGTTCATATGAAGGATATTGTGGATATGAAGGAAAACTACACTTTTGTCAGCCCTGATAAGGTTTTCCAAAGATGAGTTAAATTTTTCTTCATAATCACTGTGTCTTCTCATATAACCATCCATATGATCTAGAAAATTTTCCAAATTTAATACCTTATCCACTGTATAATTAATTTTATCTAACCTTCTTTGAAATAGATGAGCCTACGAATCAGAACTAGATGCCTAGCCTTCTGATGTGGATGCACATGACGTAGAAGCATGAGAACTAGAGGCATTTAAACTTCTAAAAAATCCTCCTCTCTAGCTCAATATCAAATGTTGTGAATAAGATTTCATAGTAATGCTTATCACAGGCTTTAGAGGTTGTAGTGTTTATTCCCAGCTATCGAATCTAAAACTAGCTTGCTCACATAAGGAAAAGATTAAGGATGTAAATCCTAAACCTATAGTAGTGACAACGGTAGCAGAACTGATGATATTCTGATAAATCAAGGATCCAATGTCAATTCGCTTGAACTGTTGAATGCAATAGTTCAAGGTAGCTCTATCTCTGGTAACTCTTTTGAGGTGTTTGGCTGAGAGCAGACGAACTAACATAAAGTAGTGTCACGCCTTTGATTTGGCATTTAACTTTGATGCAGGGAAATTGACTCTTCTTTCATTTGTTATCTTCCAAAATCCTCTTCCTACGATCAATGCAATATGATCTCATCCAACTCCTTCTCAGTCGGATTATATTTTGAATTAAAACATAATACATTTGGGAGCAGCTGGTAAAATTGATTTATTGCCTTAGGGGAGAGGGCACTGACTTTCCTCGCACCATGACCTGATCTTCTTCAGCTTCAAGGAGATTAGCGTAAAACTCTCAAACAATAGAAATTATGGTTACAGTAGAAAAAAACAACAAAATCATTCCTAGTGTCGGTGAACTATTAAATCTTCCACCGCCACCTGAATTTTTGAAACATCTCCCAGGAATTAGTTTTCTTGATTGTAGTGCTTCGGTATACATGTCCTGAGCTTTTGATCTAACAAACTTACTTGAATCAAAGTGGGACTTCCATTTACTCCTCTTCATTCTTGGGGCCATTCCTAAAAATCACATAAAATTCAAAATAAATCCTAATTGCAAGACTAAATCATCAAATTCGACATCTAATGGCTTAAACTATCATTTCTACGTATTTTCTATTGAGTTTTCTCAAATTTTCACCATGGATAGTGATTTTCGGTCAAATTACCAATATGCTCAAAATATATGGTGAAAATAAAATTTTTTTTCAAGTGAAGATATTAACTCAAGAAGATCAAATCTAGCAAATTTGGCTTGAATCTCAATGATTTCTTCACTCTATAAGAGGCCCNCTCTACTGATGTTTTAATTAACACAAGAACGGGGCAGAAAAAAATTTTAAAAGTCATTTAAGTTTAATTTAAAAGATTATGAGGTGTTAAAGCCTTTACGGCAAAATGGTAATTTTGGAATTTAAGCCTTAATTAATATTTAGGCTTAAGCAAAAGGTAAATGTGTGATAAATGATCTTAATTGACATGTCTACATGATTGAAATATAAAAGGGATAAATGGTAGCAACCAATCTCAATTTGGTCTCATTAAGGATAAATTTGTAATTTCTCAAATTGATGAAATTCAGAAGAGTAAATAACAAGAAGAAACTGAGGTGATGAGTTTGACTTTGGAAGATCATTACCCACTAATTTAAAACACAATTAATAGTTTTAAAGTAATTTATGATTCTTGATATAGTTTAAGAGTATAAACATTAACCAAAATTTTCTAAAAATTACAAATCTACCTATTAAGTTTTAAGGGCTTAGAGTGACTTAGGCTTAATCACAAATTTGTCTAATGAGGTTTAGAAAAAGGTCTATAAATAATTTGAAACTTTTAAGACACTACAAGCCCATATTTAAAATTCAAACTGACTAAGTTTCTTAATTAAGCCAAATTGCCCCTAAGGGCCTTTACTCGTATACTTCGTAAGTGAAACATCAAATTATAATTACCCAACTTAAAGGGATAATCAAAACATCAAGGTTCATTGAGCATAAGGGTATGATCTGGGTGAATCACATAGCAAATATAATAAGACCAAAATGAATTCAAGACGATTTGAGGGACTATGAAATGTTTAGGGTATTACCTAGAACCTTTTCATAATCCTTTGGGAATCTCAGAGGACACTTGGACATATTATGATTTCCTTGATGGAACCATCCCCACAGATGAACAAATCAGACCCACCAAGGTACAATATAGGGTCTGCTAGACACACTTTAAACCCGTACTCTTTGATTTTCTTACAAGTATGTATTAATTCCTCCAAAATTATATATATGCATTGCAAGTACTGATCTTTCAGCTGGAGGAATGAGAAGAATCAACAAGTATGATTTTAAGTTATTACATTGTGATTTAATCTTATTTATCCTTCTATCCTCTTATTTTCTACCCATAAACTTGCATGTTGAACAACAAGGACACCCTGCATGTCAAAACTGAAACTTTTAGGACTCCCACGTAATTGAAACCAAAACAAAAATTAAGAAATCAAAACAGAAAAAAATCCATCTCCATAACAATCAAAATATAAGAAAACTCAAAATTTAATCACAAACACAACAAAACAACAAAAAATTGCAACTAAATTAAAATATCTATATCGAACGATAGGAAATCTCTCGGAGGAGGTAACCTACCGTTGCTAACGAGATTTCCTATGATCTAAATGAAAGTATGGAACTCATTGAGTTGAGATTAGTAAATTCATTTAGGACTAAGTGAATCCGAATAAAATAGTGGTGACAGAACAAGGGAACTATGAAATCCTAACCGGTGTCGCTCTAAACAACTTTAACCCCCCATAATAATTGAACTTAAACTATTCATTTAAACTTTTAAACCTTAGACTTTAGAACTACTAATTTGCAAGGGAGCTTGGAGCCAACCTTGTGGGCAACCTTCTACAGCATGAGGATCTACAATGGCATTTCTTCTCCTCAGAAGTAAACAACAAGCCATAGGATTTTGAGGTCGCCTGCCTAGTGCAACATAAATCCTCAACTAATTCTTCATGCCATTGCACAACTATGTTGTGCAATTTAAGCCCTAGCCTGTTTTAGGATTTCGAGTTTGTCATTCATTATGACCTAAATCGTCACATCTTCCAGGTAATTTGTGCCACCGTTTTACATATTTGTAAGCACTAATTAACAAAATTGGTAGGATTAAATAATCAACAATTCTTGTTTTCGAAATTGAAGCCTAACCATAGGATAATTTAGGATGTCATCAAGATTCTCCTCAGGATCATTGACATCCGCTAGTTTTTCTTCCCCTTGATTCAAAAATAAAATAATCCAAATTTGAGTCATTTCCCTTTCACACTTTCGTCCAATCTTTTGAAAAGTCCTATCTTTTGAACTCTATGAAAACAATATACCATGATTTTTATCGAGAGTTTTCTTAGGTGACTTCAGTTATCTCAGATGTAATTAACTATAGGGGTTTGCCCTTATAGGAAACTTTCAAGAACCCAGCTTAACAATAACCCTATATAATTCTTTTCCTTAAATAAGGGAACTTCTTGGTCAACATAAAAAATTACAGGCTTAAATGGATGCCATAAATTCTTTGGTTTATTTAATTGAGTCTCACCAGTAAGTAGTGTGTCAACCTCTCAGGATAGATGCATTGCTTGCTGTGTTAGGCTCATTTATTTAAACTAATGAGGATATGAGATTGGTTCGGTCTTATATTTTCAAATTTTAAAAATGTTACTTTTTCCAATTCGTAAATTAAATTAAAACTAGGCGTCAGGACATCCATTCCAGCAACTGATAACTTCTTCCAACTTTTTTAGTGTCGCCAATAAAAAAAATATCTGGTAGTAAATTGAAAATCTTAAACATGTTCTTAAGTGAATGTTAGTAATATTCTAAACCTTCCTAATATTCAAGATTAAGTCCAACACAAACTAACAGAATACACTATACAACATGTTTAACACAATTACTACCACAAAAACAAAATATAACTACTTAAAATAACATAAATAAATCACAATAGTATCTAACAAATGAAACACAAATAATAGTAGTAGTCTAAATATGTACAACACAAAATAAAGTAACAATTTAATACAACTGTACCAAAGAAAGTTCACAATTAAAAACTGAACTACTCAAATTAATTCTCCTTATCCTCACCATCACTATCATCACTATTACAAAAAGTAGTGGGTTCATATGAAGGATATTGTGGATATGAAGGAAAAACTACACTTTTGTCAGCCCTGATAAGGTTTTCCAAAGATGAGTTAAATTTTTCTTCATAATCACTGTGTCTTCTCATATAACCATCCATATGATCTAGAAAATTTTCCAAATTTAATACCTTATCCACTGTATAATTAATTTTATCTAACATTCTTTGAAATAGATGAGCCTACGAATCAGAACTAGAAGCCTAGCCTTCTGATGTGGATGCACGTGAGGTAGAAGCATGAGAACTAGAGGCACCTAAACTTCTAAAAAATCTTCCTCTCTAGCTCAATACCAAATGTTGTGAATAAGATTTCATAGTAATGCTTATCATAGGCTTTAAAGGTTGTAGTATTTATTCCCAGCTATCGAATCTAAAACTAGCTTGCTCACATAAGGAAAAGATTAAGGATGTAAATCCTAAACCTACAGTAGTGACAACGGTAGCAGAACTGATGATATTCTGATAAATCAATGATCCAATGTCAATTTGCTTGAACTGTTGAATGCAATAGTTCAAGGTAGCTCTGTCTCTGGTAACTCTTTTGAGGTGTTTGGCTGGGAGCAGACGAGCTGACATAAAGTAGTTTCACGCCTTTGATTTGGCATTTAACTTTGATGCAGGGAAATTGACTCTTCTTTCATTTGTTATCTTCCAAAGTACTCTTCCTACGATCAATGCAATATGATCTCATCCAACTCCTTCTCAATCGGATTATATTTTGAATTAAAACATAATACATTTGGGAGCAGCTGGTAAAACTTATTTATTGCCTTAGGGGAGAAGGGCACTGACTTTCCTCGCACCATTACCTGATCTTCTTCAGCTTCAAGGAGATTAGCATAAAACTCTCGAACAACAGAGATTACGACTACAGTAGAAAAACAATAAAATCATTCCCAGTGTCGGTGAACTATTAAATCTTCCATCGCCACCTAAATTTTTGAAACATCTCCCAGGAATTAGTTTTCTTGATTATAGTGCTTCGGTATACATGTCCTGAGCTTTTGATCTAACGAACTTACTTGAATTGAAGTGGGACTTCCCTTTACACCTCTTCATTCTTGGGGCCATTTCTAAAAATCACATAAAATTCAAAATAAATCCTAATTGCAAGACTAAATCACCAAATTCAACTTCTAATGGCTTAAACTATCATTTTTACGTATTTTCTATTGAGTTTTCTCAAATTTTCACCATGGATAGTGATTTTCGGTCAAATTACCAATATGCTCAAAATATATGGTGAAAATAATTTTTTTTTTCAAGTGAAGCTATTAACTCAAGAAGATCAAATCTAGCAAATTTGGCTTGAATCCTAATGATTTCTTCACTCTATAAGAGGCCATAAACCCACATTTGCAAACTTAAAAGGAAGAGGACGATGTCAAGGGTAAAAAATGGCATTTTTTAAGGTTAATTTTTTACTTTTAATCATTCCTGAATCGGTTTAAGTGAACTGAAGCTTATGCAAGACTGGTTGGGCTCTTAGGCGCCTACCTCTCAGGTTGTCTAGTGCTTAAGTGTGGGGTTTTGGCACTTAGGCTCCACTGCACAAATTTTTATTTTTTTTATCTTAAGTGAAATACACATCTAGTCTAAGTCAACTACCCCTAAATGGTCTTACAAATATTTAATAACTATTTTCTTCCCCTTCAACTCTCCTCTTCAAAATTCACCAATTTTCAATAATTCGATTCAACACAAAATTTTACACACAAACAAACACTGATATTAATTCACAAAAAGATACAAACACTCATGATACATAATTTCTCAATCAAAAGAGTCTTAGATGAGATAATTTCCAAGCATAAACTTCAAACATTAAACCAACTTAACATTGAAAACACTTAAAGCAAACTTAATACTAACATCACAACACCTAACACATGCACACACTAAACTTAGAACTTAATTCCATTCTCCTTCTGGTGCAACAAATTTAAGCCTTTCATTTGTCTCTCTTAGGTCATTTGGCGCATAGATCTGATAGAACGAATGGTGGTGAAGAACTCTTATTGAGCCTTCCTCAATCAATTTTTCTAAATACATAGCTCGTTTGTTTCTTCTATAAAACTTGTATGGCTAAATTTCATCTTAAGTTTCCATCCAATATGCTTCAAATGTGCCTTAGTCTCATTCACCNCCAAGCATAAACTTCAAACATTAAACCAACTTAACATTGAAAACACTTAAAGCAAACTTAATACTAACATCAAAACACCTAACACATGCACACACTAAACTTAGAACTTAATTCCATTCTCCTTCTGGTGGAACAAATTTAAGCCTTTCATTTGCCTCTCTTAGGTCATTTGGCGCATAGATCTGATAGAACGAATGGTGGTGAAGAACTCTTGTTGAGCCTTCCTCAATCAATTTTTTTAAATACATAGCTCATTTGTTTCTTCTATAAAACTTGTATGGCTAAATTTCATCTTAAGTTTCCATCCAGTATGCTTCAAATGTGCCTTAGTCCCACTCACGTTTGCTTCAATTGAAACCAAGTCAGCCTCAATCTTTACGATCTTCTCTGCTATTCCTTCTATAATAACGACTAGGAAACCATTGTATAACTCTTGCGCACATTGACAAACAAACTTCTTCTTCATGGCTTCCTTCTTTTTCTTCATATCAATCTACCGAAAAGACTTTTTTCCAAGATCTCTCACTCCTCACTTAGAATTTANTTCTCTGCTATTCCTTCTATAATAACGACTAGGAAACCATTGTATAACTCTTGCGCACATTGACAAACAAACCTCTTCTTCATGGGTTCCTTCTTTTTCTTCATATCAATCTACCGAAAAGACTTTTTTCCAAGCTCTCTCACTCCTCACTTAGAATTTGGAGGTAAAATTAAAGTGCGGTGAGAATTCTTTTCATAACCTACTATTTGTAGACTTTGGACCAAGCCTAACACTATTAGACACATTCTCAAACCACTAACCCACTTTAAAACCAACCAACCACGTTTAAATCTTTTAGAAACGCAATTTAGGACGTTTAGTTAACCATTGCGCTTAAGCGCCAAATGTTGGCACTTAAGCATTGGTGCTTAATTGAGCACAAGTTAACTTAAGATCCAAATACTCATTCTAACATGTCTAAGTCAACTATTAAGGTCCTAAAACCATTACTAAATTATTATATATTGAAAATACTACCATATTTTTTCTTAATCAAACACAACAACATAACATTCAAAATAGAAACAAACTGATAACTATGGGTTGCCTTCCACAAAGCACTTGGTTTAACGTCGATAGCCCGACTTAACCAATGCTTATTCTTGTTGACCCAACAACATATGATCATTTAATTTAAGTTGATCCCATAAAAATTATGGTTTCAGCTTGTGACCATTCACTTTGAATATTTTCTCAGTTTTATGAACTTTGATTTCCACAACTCCATAAGGATAAAATTTTATCACAACAAATAGGCTCATCCACTTGGACTTAAGTTTTCTTAGAAATAGTCTTAACCCTGCATTATATAGGAAAACTTGTTGCCATGGCTTAATATTTTTAGTGATAATCCTCCGTTCTTGCCACATCTTCATCTTTTCTTTATAAATCTTAGGACTCTCATAAGATTCATTCCATATCTCTTCAAGATCATTTAATTACAATAGCCTTTTGTCACAAGCATCCTTTAANACTATTTGTAGACTTTGGACCAAGCCTAACACTATTAGACACATTCTCAAACCACTAACCCACTTTAAAACCCACCAAACCACGTTTAAATCTCTTAGAAACGCAATTTAGGACGTTTAGTTAACCATTGCGCTTAAGCGCCAAATGTTGGCGCTTAAGCACTGGTGCTTAATTGAGCACAAGTTAACTTAAGATCCAAATACTCATTCTAACATGTCTAAGTCATCTATTAAGGTCCTAAAACCATTACTAAATTATTATATATTGAAAATACTACCATATTTTTTCTTAATCAAACACAACAACATAACATTTAAAATAGAAACAAACTGATAACTATGGGTTGCCTTCCACAAGGCACTTGGTTTAACGTCGTCAGCCCGACTTAACCAATGCTTATTCTTGTTGACCCAACAACATATGATCATTTAATTTAAGTTGATCCCATAAAAATTATGGTTTCAGCTTGTGACCATTCACTTTGAATATTTTCTCAATTTTATGAACTTTGATTTCCAGAACTCAATAAGAATAAAATTTTATCACAACAAATAGGCTCATCCACTTGGACTTAAGTTTTCTTAGAAATAATCTTAACCTTGCATTATATAGGAAAACTTGTTGCCATGGCTTAATATTTTTAGTGATAATCCTCCGTTCTTGCCACATCTTCATCTTTTCTTTATAAATCTTAGGACTCTCATAAGATTCATTCCATCTCTTCAAGATCATTTAATTACAATAGCCTTTTGTCACAAGCATCCTTTATATTATAATTAAATTCTTTAATAGCACAATATGCCTTATGCTCAAGTTTAAGATGTAAATGACAAGTTTTCTCAAATATTAGCCTATAGGGGGACATTCCTATAGTAGTTCTATATGCAGTCCTATAAGTTCAAAAAGCATAATCAAGTTTGACTAAACAATCAATTTTTGTTGGATTCACTGATTTTTTANACAAGTTTTCTCAAATATTAGCCTATAGGGGGACATTCCTATAGTAGTTCTATATGCAGTCCTATAAGTTCACATAGCATAATCAAGTTTGACTAAACAATCCATTTTTGCTGGATTCACTGATTTTTTGAAAATTCATTTAATTTCACAATTGGATAATTCAGCCAAACCACTTGTTTGAGGATGATAAGTAATAGCAATTCAATGGTTGATATGATATTTCTTTAATAATTTCTCTTTCATTGCATTCCTAGAATGACTTCCTCCGTCAGTTATGATCACTCTCGGCATCCTAAATATATAAAACATATTCATTCTTAAAAATAATGTAACACTTTAAGCATCACATTGAGCTAAAGCAACAACTTCTATCTATTTGGATACATAGTCTACTNTATATATATATATATATATATATATATATATATATATATAAATTTCTGAAATATTGTATAAATGGTTCCATGTAATCTAATTCCCAAGCATCAAATATCTTAACTTCCAACACATAATTGAGGGGCATCTCATTTCTCATAGAAATATAGCCTACTTGTTGACATCGACCACAAGTTTTCATATAAGCATTAACATCTCTAAAGATTGTAGGCCAATAAATTTCAGATTGCAAAATTTTTTATGTTGTTTTATCAACACCAAAATGTTCGACATTTTTGGATAATTTCATACTCTTCCTCTAAAGGCACACATCTTTGAATAATTAGATGTTTCCTTGTTTATACAAAAATGGGTCATCTAAAAAAAATTCTTAGCTTCAGATAAAAATTCTATTGGTATGTCGTTCTATAGAGTATAATATCACTAACAATAAAGTTTGTAATGTCGACATACCATGGAACACACCACTCATTAATACTTAACAATTCTTCATTTGGAAAATATTCATTAATTTGTTTTTCAAAATAGAGTGATTTTTCTAATTCAAGCCTAGACAGATGATTAGCAATTTGATTCTCAGCTCCCTTCCTATCTACTATCTCAAAGTCAAATTCTTGCAAAATAAGAATCCATTGCATCAATCTTGATTTTGCATCATTCTTTTTCATTAAATATTTAATATCACAATGATATGTATGCACAATACATTCTATTCTAATTAAGTATGATCTAAATTTATTAAAAGCATATACTATTGCTAAAAATTCTTTCTCACATGTGGTATTATTAATTTGAGCTTCATTAAGAGTTCTACTAGCATAGTAAATTAATTTAAAAATCTTATCGTTCTTTTGTCCTAAACCCGCTCAAATTGCATCATCACTAGAATCACACATTAATTTAAAAGGTTTTTTCCAATCTGGTGAAACAATAATTGGTGCAGTGACTAATTATTATTTTAATAGCTCAAAAGCTTTTAGACACACCTTATTAAAATTAAAAATTTCATCTTTTTTAAAGCAAATGGCATAGAGGCTTAGCAATTTTTGAAAAATTTTTAATATATCACTTGTAGAATCCAGCAAGTCCTAAAAAACTCTTAATTTCTCTCACATTTGTTGGGTAAGATAAATTCGTAATCATTTGAGTTTTTACAGGGTTTACTTTCATACTATTTTTTGAAATCTGATGTTCTAAAAAAATTCCTCATGCTACCATAAATTGGCATTTTTCCCAATTAAGGACTAAATTTGTTTCTTTACAGCGCTTAAGAACTCTCGATAAATGTTCTAAATATGATTCAAATGAGGTTCCAAAATTTAAAAAAAACATCCATAAAAACTTCAATTCTTTTTTCAATTAAATCATAGAAAATAGACATCATACATCTTTGGCATGTAGTAGGGGAATTACATAAACCAAAGAGCATTCTTTTAAAAGAAAAAGTACCGTAAGGACTAAAAAAAGTTAATTCTCTTGATCCTTCAGAGTTATCTGTATTTGGTGATAACTAGTATAACTACCTAGACAACAAAAGTATTTATGCCCAGCTAGTATATCCAACATTTAATCTTGAAAGGGTAGTGGAAAATGATCTTTCCTCGTGGTGAGATTTAATTTTCTATAATTAATGCATATTCGCCACCCTGTGACTTGTCTTGTTTGTATAAACTCATTATGTTCATTCATAGTCAGAGTCACTCCTCCTTTCTTAGATACGTAATGAATTGAAATAACCCATGCACTATCTGAAATAGGTTAGATAATTCCAGCATTTAACCACTTTAAAAGTTTTTTCTTAACAATTTCTTTCGTAACAAGATTCCATCTCCTTTGAGGATCAACCCAGGGTTTGTATTTCTCTTTCATATGAATTCTATGCAAACAAATTGCAAGACTGATTCCTTTAATATCAGCAATTATACATCTAAAGGCTTTCTTATAATTCTTTAAAGTTTTCATTAAAATCACCTCTTCATTTGTAGTTAAATTTGAGGAAATTATAACTGGTAGTAATGAGGAATCACCTAAAAAGACATATTTTAAATGTTCAAGAAGTAACATCAACTCAAGTTCAGGAGGTTTTTCAATCGATTTACAAAAAGATTTATCTTTTTCCATCGTGTCAAAAACTTTAAAAATTTCTCAAAAATAATTCAAATCTTCCTAATAAAAATCTTCAAATTACTCTAATTCCTGTTTTTGCTCATGTTCCAACTCTTTCATATTAAATTTCCCTTCAAGAGTTATTTTGAAATGACGTTTACTTAGATATCTTATTACATCCATTCTATAACATTCATTTTTTTACCTCTTGCAGGATACTTCATTGATTTTGAAATATTAAACGTAATTGTCTGATCATTGATGCGCATAGTTAATTTCCCTTTCTATACATCTATCATTATGTTTTCGATGGCTAGGAATGTTCTCCTCAAAATGATAGGTATTTCCCTATCTCTCTCTATATCTAACACAATGAAATGAACCGGAAAGGTAAATCAATCCACGTTCACTAAAATATCTTCTATAACTCCCTTAAGATATGTTACTGAACAATCTCCTCACTACAGAGTTACAGTGTTAGAGGATATTTCTCCTAATCAAAATTGNTATATATATATATATATATATATATATATATATATATATAAATTTCTGAAATATTGTATAAATGGTTCCATGAAATCTAATTCCCAAGCATCAAATATCTTAACTTCCAACACATAATGGAGGGGCATCTCATTTCTCATAGAAATATATCCTACTTGTTAACATCGATCACAAGTTTTGATATAAGCATTAACATCTCTAAAGATTGTAGGCCAATAAATTTCAGATTGCAAATTTTTTTATGTTGTTTTATCAACACCAAAATGTCTGACATTTTTAGATAATTTCATACTCTTCCTCTAAAGGCACACATCTTTGAATAATTAGATGTTTCCTTGTTTATACAAAAATGGGTCATCTAAAAAAAATTCTTAGCTTCAGATAAAAATTCTATTGGTATGTCGTTCTATAGAGTATAATATCACTAACAATAAAGTTCGTAATGTCGACATACCATGACACACACCACTCATTAATACTTAACAATTCTTCATTTGGAAAATATTCATTAATTTATTTTTCAAAATAGAGTGATTTTTCTAATTCAAGCCTAGACAGATGATTAGCAATTTGATTCTCAGCTCCCTTCCTATCTACTATCTCAAAGTCAAATTCTTACAAAATAAGAATCCATCGCATCAATCTTGATTTTGCATCATTCTTTTTCCTTAAATATTTAATATCACAATGATATGTATGCACAATACATTCTATTCTAATTAAGTATGATCTAAATTTATTAAAATCATATACTATTGCTAAAAACTCTTTCTCAGTTGTGGTATAATTAATTTGAGCTTCATTAAGAGTTCTACTAGCATAGTAAATTAATTTAAAAATCATATCGTTCTTTTGTCCTAAACCAGCTCAAATTGCATCATCACTAGAATCACACATTAATTCAAAAGGTTTTTTCCAATCTGTGAAACAATAATTGGTGCAGTGACTAATTATTATTTTAATAGCTCAAAAGCTTTTAGGCACACCTTATTAAAATTAAAAATTTAATCTTTTTTAAAGCAAATGGCATAGAGGCTTAGCAATTTTTGGAAAATCTTTAATGTATCACTTGTAGAATCCAGCAAGTCCTAAAAAACTCTTAATTTCTCTCACATTTGTTGGGTAAGATAAATTCATAATCATTTGAGTTTTTGCAGGGTTTACTTTCATACTATTTTTTGATATCCGATGTTCTAAAAAAATTCCTCATGCTACCATAAATTGGCATTTTTCCCAATTAAGGACTAAATTTGTTTCTTTACAGCGCTTAAGAACTCTCGATAAATGTTCTAAATATGATT
The DNA here is from genome assembly GCA_002079205.1 of Phalaenopsis hybrid cultivar. Classification (NCBI taxonomy): domain Eukaryota; kingdom Viridiplantae; phylum Streptophyta; class Magnoliopsida; order Asparagales; family Orchidaceae; genus Phalaenopsis; species Phalaenopsis hybrid cultivar. The sequence goes on along the minus strand of JXCR01092151.1, from coordinate 71,370 downwards.
CAAATGAGCTTCCAAACATTAAAAAAACATCCATAAAAACTTCAATTCTTTTTTCAATTAAATCATAGAAAATAGCCATCATACATCTTTGGCATGTAGCAGGGGCATTACATAAATCAAAGAGCATTCTTTTAAAAGAAAAAGTACCGTAAGGACTAAAAAAGTTAATTCTCTTGATCCTTCAGAGTTATCTGTATTTGGTGATAACTAGTATAGCTACCTAGACAACAAAAGTATTTATGCCCAGCTAGTATATCCAACATTTGATCTTGAAAGGGTAGTGGAAAATGATCTTTCCTCGTGGTGAGATTTAATTTTCTATAATCAATGCATATTCGCCACCCTGTGACTTGTCTTGTTTGTATAAACTCATTATGTTCATTCATAGTCAGAGTCACTCCTCCTTTCTTAGCAACGTTGTGAATTGAAATAACCCATGCACTATCTAAAATAGGTTAGATAATTCCAGCATTTAACCACTTTAAAAGTTTTTTCTTAACAATTTCTTTCATAACAAGATTCCATCTCCTTTGAGGATCAACCCAGGGTTTGTATTTCTTTTTCATATGAATTCTATGCAAACAAATTGCAAGACTGATTCCTTTAATATCAGCAATTATCAATCTAAAGGCTTTCTTATAATTCTTCAAAGTTTTCATTAAAATCACCTCTTCATTTATAGTTAAATTTGAGGAAATTATAACTTGTAGTAGTGAGGAATCACCTAAAAAGGCATATTTTAAATGTTCAAGAAGTAACATCAACTCAAGTTCAGGAGGTTTTTCAATCGATTTACAAAAAGATTTATCTTTTTCCATCGTGTCAAAAACTTTAAAAATTTCTCGAAAATAATTCAAATCTTCCTAATAAAAATCTTCAAATTACTCTAATTCCTCTTCTTGCTTGTGTTCCAACTCTTTCATTTCAAATTTCCCTTCAAGAGTTATTTTGAAATGACGTTTACTTAGATATCTTATTACATCTATTCTATAACATTCATTTTTTTACCTCTTGCAGGATACTTCATTGATTTTGAAATATTAAATGTAATTGTCTGATCATTGATGCGCATAGTTAATTTCCCTTTCTATACATCTATCATTATTTTTTCGATGGCTAGGAATGTTCTCCTCAAAATGATAGGTATTTCCCTATCTCCCTCTATATCTAACACAATGAAATCAACAAGAAAGGTAAATCAATCCACGTTCACTAAAATATCTTCTATAACTCCCTTTAGATATGTTACTGAACAATCTCCTCACTACAGAGTTACAGTGTTAGGGGATATTTCTCCTAATCAAAATCTCTTAAATATTGATAATGGCATAAGGTTAATGCTTTCACCTAAATCATATAGAGCTTTCCCATAAAATTCATCTCCTACTGCACATGAAATTGTAAAGCTACCAGGATCTTTATGCTTCTCAAGAAGCTTTCTCTGAATTATAGCACTGCATTCTCACTAAGTGTAACCATCTCGTTATCTTCAAATTTTCTTTTTATGTTAAGAATATCCTTCTTAAACTTCACATAACTTGGCATTTGTTCTAAAGCTTCAGAAAATGGAATGTTAATTGTAAGCTTTTTAAAGATTTCCAGAAATTTTGAAATATGTTTATCATCCAACTTTTATTGACAAAGTCTCTGAGGAAATGGAGGTGGTGTTTTTTCTAAGTAAATTTTAAGTGGAGAAATAGGTCTCTCTAAACCTTTTGGAGTTTCCTCTTCAGACTCTTCAATTTCTTCAATCTCTACGTCAATCTCTTTTTGAACTCTACCTTCCAACTATCCTCCCCTTCTAAGTTGAACAACTTTTACTTATTGTTTATTCTGGTCTTTTGGATTTACTTCTATATTACTAGGAAGTGTTCCTTGAGATCTATTACGTAATAAATTTATTGTTTGTCTCAATTGATTCTCAATATTTCTAATTGTAGTTCCTTAACTTTGTAACTAATTTCCTATTTGTAATACCACTTCTTTTATATAGAACTTTTTCTCCTTGAATTATAGATTACCGTTAAAAACTGGAGAATAGGTAGGTCTATAATTATAATTACCTTGGTTGTTCCATTTTCTTAATGGGTTTACTTGGTTGTTATCCTATTGCTGATTATTACCACCTGAAGTATTATTCCAGTTAAAGTCAGCATGGTTCTTGCAACCTGAGTTATAATAGTTTGAATATAGTTTATTCGGCTTGTGATTTATGACATTAATTTTTTTTAATGATGCTTGAGAATTTACCATTTGGCTTAATGAACTCTCTTCAATCATTGTATTTGGTTAAGAAAAATTCATTCCAAATAGGCATAACTTCCTTAAAATTATAACAACTTAATTTGCTAACATTGCAAAAGCATCAGATTCTTAAATATTGGCTACTTTCTTGTAATTTACCCTCTCAGAAGGCCATTGAAAATTATTAATTGTCATCTCTTCAATTAAGGCATAAGCATCAAGAAAGTGTTTTGACATCAATGAACCAATAGTAGTGGCTCGATAATAATTCTAAGAGATCCAGCTAATCCATTGTAAAATGTTTGAATTAATAATCAATCTCGTATAGCATGGTGTGGACACTTTCTCAGTAGTTCTTTAAATCATTCCCATGCTTCATAAATAGATGTAATATCATTTCTATACTTCATACTTTTTGATGGTAGAAAATATTTAGCAAGGAATTTTTGTGTTAAAGCACCCCAAGTTTTAATAGATCCTTGTGCTAACAAATTTAACCATATATTAGCCTTATCCCTTATTGAGAAAGAAAAAATCTTTAAGTTTTATAGTATTAACAAAAACACTACATATTTAAGTGTAGCACACAATTCTAGAAAATTGGCAAGATGTAGGTCAGGTTCTTCAGATGATGATACACCAAAAATATATGCTTTTTTACACCCGTATTTTATACTCATTTTTTATGATATTGCACTTTAATGGAAGGTATTATTTATGTTATGTTGCAGGTTATTGATTTTTAGGACTTGAAGCAAAAATAAAGCAAAAGATGATGAAATTTTGAGTCAAAATGGAATTTTAAAAAATTATTTCGCAACGATGGCGCCAGATTGGGCCTTGAAGGCATCGTTAGTTAGAGAAGGCAGATTTGATGTTTGTGTAGGCTCTGTTTCTAGAAGATTCCACAAATTTGGATGCTTTTTGAAGATTTTTTGGATGCACCTATTGGAGAATTGACCCTAGTCTCTATTTAGAGCCGAAATTGACCAGAATAGAGCCATTCCTTGCCCCCTTCACCCATCTTCGCATCTCTTCATGCTCCTTCTTTCCACTTTACATTATTCTAAGTCATTCCACACAATTAGTTAGTTATTCTCTCCATATTTTTGACTTTGTGTGGTGAGTTTAAGTGTGAATTCTTCACTAAGAAGTATTGGAGAGGGAGAGAAGTGAGAGATTTCTTCTTCCTACATTTCCTAAGAGAGGGTATAAGGGATTTTCATTGAGAAAGAGTTTCCGATAAGTGTTTTTTGTTTATTATTATTTTATGAACTTTCTTTATATATGAAATTTGTGTTTTGTTGTACTCCTATCATGAAGTCTCAGTATTTTCCTTTACCTGTCTCCCTACTCTGATATATGGTGAACGGAGTTGATGGTAATTCAACTCCGCTCTTAATTTACTTTTCGATCTCGCCAATTGAATTGTTAAAATATGTTGTGAAATATATGATCCGAGAAATGAAGTATGAGTTAAACAACAGAGTGAGAATCACATTTAAGTCAATGAAAGAGTGTTTCGTTCATGGAATTAAGTGCAAATAATAAGAGAAATTTACTTTATTGGGTGTAAAATTAGAGATTTTTAGGGTGATATGCTAAAATCCTCAATTTGATCTTAGTGTTTAAGAACTAAAGTGAGAGTTAGCCTTCAGCGGAAGGGAAGTGGGAGCTCTGAGTGGGAGCCAATCCTCCGAGCCTAGCAACATATTTAGGGACTAAACCTAAATTAGCCAATGATTTTCTATAACACTGAATCNCTCAGTAGTTCTTTAAATCATTCCCATGCTTCATAAATAGATGTAATATCATTTCTATACTTCATACTTTTTTATGGTAGAAAATATTTAGCAAGGAATTTTTGTGTTAAAACACCCAAAGTTTTGATAGATCCATGTGCTAACAAATTTAACCATATCTTAGCCTTATCCCTTATTGAGAAAGAAAAAATCTTTAAGTTTTATAGTATTAGCAAAAACACCACATATTTAAGTGTAGCACACAATTCTAGAAAATTGGCAAGATGTAGGTCAGGTTCTTCAGATGATGATACACCAAAAATATATGCATTTTTACACCCGTATTTTATACTCATTTTTTATGATATTGCACTTTAATGGAATGTATTGTTTATGTTATGTTGCAGGTTATTGATTTTTAGGACTTGAAGCAAAAATAAAGCAAAAGATGATGAAATTTCGATTCAAAATGGAATTTTTAAAAAATTATTTCGCAACGATGGCGCCAGATTGAGCCTTGAAAGCATCGTTAGTTAGAGAAGGCAGATTTGGTGTTTGTGTAGGCCCTGTTTCTAGAAGATTCCACAAATTTGGATGCTTTTTGAAGATTTTTTGGATGCACCTATTGGAGAATTGACCCTAGTCTCTATTTAGAGCCGAAATTGACCAGAAAAGAGCCATTCCTTGCCCCCTTCACCCATCTTCGCATCTCTTCACGCTCCTTTCCACTTTACATCATTCTACGTCATTCCACACAATTAGTTAGTTATTCTCTCCATAGTTTTGACTTTGTGTGGTGAGTTTAAGTGTGAATTCTTCTCTAAGAAGTATTGGAGAGGGAGAGAAGTGAGAGATTTCTTCTTCCTACATTTCCTAAGAGAGGGTATAAGGGATTTTCATTGAGAAAGAGTTTCCGATAAGTGTTTTTTGTTTATTATTATTCTATGAACTTTCTTTATATATGAAATTTGTGTTTTGTTGTACTCTTATCATAAAGTCTGAGTAGTTTCCTTTATCTTTCTCCCTACTCTGATATATGGTGAATGGAGTTGATGGTAATTCAACTCCGCTCTCAATTTACTTTTCGATCTCACCAATTGAATTGTTCAAATATGTTGTGAAATATATGATCCGAGCAATGAAGTATGAGTTCAACGACAGAGTGAAAATCACATTTAAGTTCATGAAAGAGTGTTTCGTTCATGGAATTAAGTGCAAATAAATAGAGAAATTTACTTTATTGGGTGTAAAATTAGAGATTTTTAGGGTGATATGCTAAAATCCTCAATTTGATCTTAGTGTTTAAGAACTAAAGTGAGAGTTAGCCTTCAGAGGAAGGGAAGTGGGACCTCTGAGTGGGAGCCAGTATCCTCCGAGCCTAGCAACAGATTTAGGAAATAAACCTAAATTAGCCAATGATTTTCTATAACACTGAATGAGGGTAGGGCATTAAAATTACTCCTATTTGGCATAATACATTTTTAAACAATTTATCTCATGCCATTTCATTAAAAACCTTATTGTAATGGGAAAAATGTTTTTCTAATTAGAAAACTTCATCACATAAACATAGTTTATTAGTTATTATTTTGAACTCTACATCTAATTTCTGTTAGTAGTTAATAATTTAGCTTTGATAGTGTCTTAAACAATCAAAATTAGTGACAGTAATTTCATTTTAGTTTTATGAATTTTTTAGTTAATTTATCATTTCAAATTTAAATCTTCCTTGTGGGATAGATATTTGGGACTTAAATAGAAAATCTTATATTACTTGATAATGATACGTATACTTACATAGAATACTAACATTAAGAGCTTAACATTATTATTCATAAAATACCACATTAAGTTTTTGGCACTTTTGTAAAGTGGAGTCAACTTTATAAATTTTACACAACTATTTTTTCGTTAATCAAGTTTTTAGCTTCGTTGCCGGGGAAATTAACTGTAAACTAAATAGATTTGGTAAATTAGGAAATTTAGAGATAAAATATAGAAAAATAAAAAACAAAAATACATAAAATCAAAAAAATATATAATTATATATTTAAGACTATTTTTAAGAAATTTTTCTTTGCTTATTATATTTGTTCATGTAAAATATTGGATCTGAAGGTTTAGTACCTTACGATTCAGAATTAGAAGTTACCATTAGAAAAATTAAAAAACAACAAAAATAAATCAAACATTTGAATGAAATGGCGAATAACTTAGATAATAAAATAAATGAAAATCGACAAAGACCTTTAAAAGATTTTGCTAATCCAACAGTAGATGAACTTCGTTTAACTAATCAAAATCCTGATGTCGTTACTATGAGCTTAAATCTACTCTTATCCAAATGTTGCAAAATAATCAATTTGGAGGAACACCTACTGAAGATCCTAACTTACATCTTGCTAGTTCTCTTGAAATATGTGCTACAATTAAATATGACGGAGTGTCTAATGATGTTGTTAGGCTTAGAATTTTTTTTTCATTAAAGGATAAAGCTACAGCTTGTTTAAATTCATAACAATTCGATCTATCAGAACTTGGGGAGAACTATCACAAAAATTCTTGGCTAAATATTTTCCTACTTAAAAAATCGCTAAGCTTAGAAATGATATTACATTTTTTTGTCAGTTTGAAGGGGAATCGATATATGAAACCTGGGAAAGATTTAAGGATCTCTTTAGAAAATGTCCACACAATTCTTTACCAGAATGGTTAATAATTCAAACTTTTTACAGTAGATTAGTAGGATCACTTAGATCGATTACGGATGCTGTTGCAGGAGGATATCTAATGTCAAACCCTTTTGATGAAGCATAGTCTTTAATAGAAGAAATGACTACTAACAATTTTCAATAACCCTCTAAACGGGTAAATCCTAAGAGAGTAGCTAGTATTCATGACTTTGATGCAATGTCTATTTTTGCATCTCAAATTATTGTTATATCAAAAAAGATTGATCAAATTCGAGTGAACTATTCTCAAATACCCCCAGTATTAGAGGAAGATTTGCTTGGATAGATAATTGATACTCAATCATCTTATGAAACTTTGAATGTTATTAATCATCGAAATAACAATATCTATTCTAACTATTACAACCCTCGATGGAAAAATCAAACTAATTTTAGTTGTAATACATATAACAATTCAATGAATGCCTCAAGAAATTTAAACAACCAAGGAAATCCTAATTATCGACCTTATTATCCTCCTGGATTTCACTCTAACCCTAACCCAAAAGTTAAGGAAAAGAAGTTGACGATGGAATAGGTAACGTTGAATATGGAAAAAAAATACAAAATCAAGAGCTGTTATTAGAAATATCAAAAATTAATTAGGACATATTGCTACTGTACTTAGTAACAAACCTTCAAGAAATCTTCCGAGTACTGTGGAAGTTAATCGAAAAGATCAAAATGAGGAGCAAATTAAAGTTATTCAATTATGTAGTGGAAAAGAAGTTAAAACAAGAATCCAAAGGGAAACTAAACTTGATGAGAAGAAGGAAGAGATTGAAAGTGACCAAAATGAAAATGAACAAACACAAGTTCCCTTAGAAAAATCATCACCTCCATTTCCTCAATGAATAAAGCAGAAGAATAAAGATAAATAATTAACAAAATTTTTGGAAATCCTTAAAAAGTTAATGATAAACATTCCTTTTATTGAGGTATTGAAACAAATGCCAAGTTATGAGAAATTTGTAAAAGATATAATAAATAAGAAAAGGACATTTGCAGATCATGAGACCATGTACTAAGTGAAGAGTGTAGCACTATTATTCAGAAAAAGCTTCCTAAAAAGTTAAAAGATCCTGGTAGTTTTACTTTACCTTGTGCAATTGGTAGAAAGTTTTATGAAAAAGCCTTATATGATTTAGGAGTGAGTATCAATCTTATGCCTCTATCAACTTTTAAACGTTTAGATTTAAGAGAGATTTCCCCTACTACTGTAACACTTTAGTTAGTTGATCGATCAATCACTTATCCTAAAGGAGTTATAGAAGATGTATTAGTAAAAATGGATAAATTTATTTTTCCTGTAGACTTTATAGTACTAGATATGGAGGAAGATAAATAGATTCCAATTACTTTGGGAAGACCATTTCTTGCAACAGGGAGAGCTACGATAGATGTGTAAAAAAGAGAATTAATAATGAGAGTTAATGTTGAAGAAGTAACATTTAATATTGAAAAAATTATGAAATATCCTGCAATAGAAAAAGACAATGAATGTTTTAGGATGGAAGTTACTGATTATATAAGTAATGAGCAATTTAAGAAAGAGTTTGAAGAGAAATTTAGGCAAGAAGAATTTAGTGAAAATGAGAATAAAATAAAAGAAGAAAATTTAGATTATATTCAGGAAAAATTTGAAACTTTAGATTTGTTGGAAAATGTTAATAAAAATCTTATTCCTTCAAATATTAAAGAACCTGATTTTGAACTGAAAGTATTATCTGCCTATTTAAAATATATTTTTTAGGAGATTCATCTACATTGCCTGTTATTATATCTTCTGAGTTAACTGAATTTCAAGAACAAAAATTAATAGAAATTTAAAAATGATATAAAAATAATTTTAGATGGACTTTAGCATATATTAAAGGAATCTATCCTTCAATTTGTATGCACATAATTTTATTAGATGAACTATACGAACCTAAAGCTGATCCTCAAAGGAGATTAAACCCAATAACGAAAGAAGTTGNTGAATGCCTCAAGAAATTTAAACAACCAAGGAAATCCTAATTATCGACCTTATTATCCTCCTGGATTTCACTGTAACCCTAACCCAAAAGTTAAGGAAAAGAAGTTGACGATGGAATAGGTAACGTTGAATATGGGAAAAAAAATACAAAATCAAGAGCTGCTATTAGAAATATCAAAAATTAATTAGGACATATTGCTACTGTACTTAGTAACAAACCTTCAAGAAATCTTCCGAGTACTGTGAAAGTTAATCGAAAGGATCAAAATGAGGAGCAAATTAAAGTTATTCAATTATGAAGTGGAAAAGAAGTTAAAATAAGAATCCAAAGGGAAACTAAACTTGATGAGAAGAAGGAAGAGATTGAAAGTGACCAAAATGAAAATGAACAAACACAAGTTCCCTTAGAAAAATCATCACCTCCATTTCCTCAATGAATAAAGCAGAAGAATAAAGATAAATAATTAACATAATTTTTGGAAATCCTTAAAAAGTTAATGATAAACATTCCTTTTATTGAGGCATTGAAACAAATGCCAAGTTATGAGAAATTTGTAAAAGGTATAATAAATAAGAAAAGGACATTTGCAGATCATGAGACCATGTACTAAGTGAAGAGTGTAGCACTATTATTCAGAAAAAGCTTCCTGAAAAGTTAAAAGATCCTGGTAGTTTTACTTTACCTTGTGCAATTGGTAAAAAGTTTTATGAAAAAGCCTTATATGATTTAGGAGTGAGTATCAATCTTATGCCTCTATCAACTCTTAAACGTTTAGATTTAGGAGAGATTTCCCCTACTACTGTAACTCTTTAGTTAGCTGATCGGTCAATCACTTATCANAAAGCTTCAGAAAATGGAATGTTAATTGTAAGCTTTTTAAAGATTTCCAGAAATTTTGAAATATGTTTATCAAACTTTTATTGACAAAGTCTCTGAGGAAATGGAGGTGGTGTTTTTTTTAAGTAAATTTTAAGTGGAGAAATAGGTCTCTCTAAACCTTTTGGAGTGTCTTCTTCAGACTCTTCAATTTCTTCTATCTCTATGTCAATCTCTTTTTGAACTCTACCTTCCAACTATCCTCGCCTTCTAAGTTGAACAACTTTTACTTGTTGTTTATTCTGGTCTTTTGGATTTACTTCTATATTACTAGGAAGTGTTCCTTGAGATCTATTACGTAATAAATTTATTGTTTGTCTCAATTGATTCTCAATATTTCTAATTGTAGCTCCTTGACTTTGTAACTAATTTCCTATTTGTAATACCACTTCTTCTATATACAACTTTTTCTCCTTGAATTATGGATTACCGTTAAAACCTGGAGGATAGGTAGGTCTATACTTATAATTACCTTGGTTGTTCTATTTTCTTAATGGGTTTACTTGGTTGTTATCCTATTGCTGATTATTACCACCTGGAGTATTATTCCAGTTAAAGTCAGGATGGTTCTTGCAACCTGAGTTATAATAGTTTGAATATAGTTTATTCGGCTTGTGATTTATGGCATTAATTTTTTTTTTATGATGCTTGAGAAATTACCATTTGGCTTAATGAACTCTCTTCAGTCAATGTATTTGGTTAAGAAAAATTCATTCCAAATAGGCATAACTTCCTTAAAATTATAACAACTTAATTTGCTAACATTGCAAAAGCATCAGATTCTTAAATATTGGCTACTTTCTTGTAATTTACCCTCTCAGAAGGCCATTGAAAATTATTAATTGTCATCTCTTCAATTAAGGCATAAGCATCAAGAAAGTGTTTTGACATCAATGAACCAATAGTAGTGGCTCGATAATAATTCTAAGAGATCCAGCTAATCCATTGTAAAATGTTT
>JXCR01092151.1:19175-60815 GCA_002079205.1 Phalaenopsis hybrid cultivar | reverse complement strand
GATTTTATAGGACCATTTATGCCTTTATTTAGAAATTTATTTATATTACTTGTCATTGATTATAAGTCTAAATGGATTAAAGTTGTTGTTGTACCTAAATGTGATGCTCGGAGTGTTTCTAAATTTTTTTTAAAAAATATTTTTACAAGTTATGGAATGCCAAGAGTAATTATTACTGATGGAGGATCCCATTTTAGGAATAAGAGAATCGAGAAATTAATTAAAAAAAAATATGATATTGTACATAGATACTCTACTTTTTATCATCCTCAAACTAGCGGTCTAGTAGAGACATCAAATCGTGAAATAAAATGAATTTTAGAAAAAGTTATAAATCCCTATAAATTAGATTGGTCTGCTAGATTAGATACTGCATTATGGGCATACAAAACTGCTTATAAGAATTCTATTGGAATGTCCCAATATAGACTTACTTTTGGAAAAACATGCCACTTACCAGTAGAATTGGAGCATAAAACATTTTGGGCTTTTAAGGAATTTAAGTTTAATCTAAAAGATTCTGGTGAGAAAAGATTATTGCAACTCAATGAACTTGAGGAAATTAGAAATGAAGCATATGATAATGTAAAAATCAATAAAGAAAAAATGAAAATATGGCATGATCGGAAGATTATTAAGTAGAAGTTTGAACCTGTACAAGAATTTCTATTATATAATACAAGATTGAGATTATTACCAGGAAAATTGAAATTCAGATGGTTAGGACCATTTATAGTGATTAAAGTCTATCATTATTGAACTGTTGTTTTTGAAGATCCTAAAACTAGAAAGATATTTAAAGTTAATGGGCATCGATTGGAACATTATTATGANATTCAGGACAAATTTGAAACTTTAGATTTGTTGGAAAATGTTAATAAAAATCTTATTCCTTCAAATATTAAACAACCTGATTTTGAACTGAAAGTATTATCTGCCTATTTAAAATATGTTTTTTAGGAGATTCATCTACATTGCTTGTTATTATATCTTCTGAGTTAACTGAATTTCAAGAACCAAAATTAATAGAAATTTTAAAATGATATAAAAATACTTTTAGATGGACTTTAGCCTATATTAAAGGAATCTATCCTTCAATTTGTATGCACAAAATTTTATTAGATGAACTATACGTACCTAAAGCTGATCCTCAAAGGAGATTAAACCCAATAACGAAAGAAGTTATTAAATTTTTTTTTTAAATGGTTAGATGTTAGAATTATATATCTTATTTCAGACAGTACTTAAGTAAGCCCAATTCACTGTATTCCAATGAAAGGAGGTGTGACCGTTGAACTAAATAAGAAAAATGAATTAATTCTAACAAGAAAAGTTACTGGTTTGCAAATTTGTATAGACTATAGAAAATTAATCATGGCCACCAGGAAAGATCGCTTTCTTTTACCCTTTCTAGACCAAATGTTGGATAGATTAGCTGGAAACAAACATTAATACTTTTTAGATGGATATACTGGTTATCATCAAATTCTAATTGCTCTTGAGGATCAAGACAAAACAACATTTACAAGCTATTATGGAACATTTGCTTTTCGTAGAATGCATTTTGGACTATGCAATACACTCGCGACATTTCAAAGATGTATGATGTCGATTTTTAGTAATTTGATTGAAAATGGAATGGAAGTATTTATGGATGATTTCTCTGTATTCAGGACTTTATTTTAATTGTACTTAAATAATTTAGAAAAATTTCATGAATTATGTGAAAAAATCAACGTAATACTAAATTGAGAAAAATGTCAATTTATTGTTGTAGGAAGAATTGCACTTGGGCATAAAATTTCTGAAAATGGCATGGAAGTACATCCTGCAAAAATTCAAGTTATTGAAAAATTACAACCTCCTACTACAGCTAGATGGGTAAGAAGTTTTTTAGGATATGCTGGTTTCTACAGGCGTTATATAAAAAATATTTCAAAAATAACTAAGTCATTATGCCAACTTTTAGAAAAAGATATAAAATTTGATTTTTATGAGGAATGCATAAAAGCATTTGAATTATTGAAAGAAAAATTAAATACTACATATATAATAGTCCCACTTAATTGGGAGAAACCATTTGAGATAATATGTGATGCAATTGATTATGCTATTGAAGCTGTTTTAGGACAAATGCACAAAAAAAAATTTTTTAAGCAAAATATTTTGCTAGTAAAACTCTAAATGATGCTCAAAATAATTACACTTCTACTAAAAGAGATTTATTAGCTATTGCCATGTCTTTGATGAATTTAGACCTTACTTGATTGGAACCAAATGTATAGTAGTGAATACAGATCATTTTGCTATCATATACTTTATACAAAAGAAGGATGCTAAACCAAGATTCAATCGATGTATACTTCTTTTGCAAGAGTTTGATTTTATTGTAGTTGATAGATAGAGAAACGATAAACAAATAGTTGATCATTTGTCTAGACTAGAAAAAAAATATTAACTAATTATGAAAATGAAATTATAGAAAATGTCCCTCATGAACAATTATATAACATTGATGAAATTAATATACTGTGATATGCAGATATAGTAAATTATATTTTATGTGATATTCTACCAGCAGATATTAAGAATCAACAATTGAAGAAAATTGTATATGATTCAACATTCTATTTTTGGGATGACCCATATTTATATAAAGAATGTAAAGATCTAATTATTAGAACGTGTATGCTTTTTGAAGAAACTCAACAAATAATTGAAAGATGTCATGATTCTGAATTTGGTGGATATATTAGAACAAATAGAACTGCATATAAAATTTTGCAAGCTGGATTTTATTTGACTAGTCTTTTTAGATATGTTAATGAATATATTAAAACATGTGATCAATGTCAATGAGTAGGAAATACNAAATGGTTAGATGTTAGAATTATATATCTTATTTCAGACAGTACTTAAGTAAGCCCAATTCACTGTATTCCATGGAAAGGAGGAGTGACCGTTGAACTAAATGAGAAGAAAGAATTAATTCTAACAAGAAAAGTTACTGGTTTGCAAATTTGTATAGACTGTAGAAAGTTAATCATGGCCACCAGGAAAGATCGCTTTCTTTTACCCTTTCTAGACCAAATGTTGGATAGATTAGCTGGAAACAAACATTAATACATTTTAGATGGATATACTGGTTATCATCAAATTCTAATTGCTCCTGAGGATCAAGACAACACAACATTTACAAGCTATTATGGAACATTTGCTTTTCGTAGAATGTCTTTTGGACTATGCAATACACCCGCGACATTTTAAAGATGTATGATGTCGATTTTTAGTAATTTTATTGAAAATGGAATGGAAGTATTTATGGATGATTTCTCTGTATTCAGGACTTTATTTTAATTATACTTAAATAATTTAGAAAAATTTCACGAATTATGTGAAAAAATCAATGTAATACCAAATTAAGAAAAATGTTAATTTATTGTTGTAGGAAGAATTGCACTTGGGCATAAAATTTCTGAAAAATGGCATGGAAGTACATCCTGCAAAAATTCAAGTTATTGAAAAATTACAACCTCTTACTACGGCTAGATGGGTAAGAAGTTTTTTAGGACATGCTGGTTTCTACAGGCGTTGTATAAAAAATATTTCAAAAATAACTAAGTCATTATGCCAACTTTTAGAAAAAGATATAAAATATTAAAACATGTGATCAATGCAACGTGTAGGAAATATTTCTAGAGAAACGAAATGCCTCTAAATTACACATTGAAAGTTGAAATTTTTGATGTGTGGGGATTAGATTTTATAGGACCATTTATGCCTTTATTTAGAAATTTATTTATATTACTTGTCATTGATTATAAGTCTAAATGGATTAAAGTTGTTGTTGTACCTAAATGTGATGCTCGGAGTGTTTCTAAATTTTTTTTAAAAAATATTTTTACAAGTTATGGAATGCCANTTATAAGTCTAAATGGATTAAAGTTGTTGTTGTACCTAAATGTGATGCTCGGAGTGTTTCTAAATTTTTTTTTTAAAATATATTTACAAGATATGGAATGTCAAAAGTAATTATTACTGATGGAGGATCCCATTTTAGGAATAAGAGAATCGAGAAATTAATTAAAAAAATATGATATTGTACATAGTTACTCTACTTTTTATCATCCTCAAACTAGCAGTCTAGTAGAGGCATCAAATCGTGAAATAAAATGAATTTTAGACAAAGTTATAAATCCCTATAAATTGGATTGGTCTGCTAGATTAGATACTGCATTATGGGCATACAAAACTGCTTATAAGAATTCTATTGGAATGTCCCAATATAGACTTACTTTTGGAAAAAACATGCCACTTACCAGTAAAATTAGAGCATAAAACATTTTGGGCTATTAAGGAATTTAAGTTTCATCTAAAAGATTCTGGTGAGAAAAGATTATTGCAACTCAATGAACTTGAGGAAATTAGAAATGAAGCATATGATAATATAAAAATCAATAAAGAAAAAATGAAAATATGGCATGATCGGAAGATTATTAAGTAGAAGTTTGAACCTGTACAAGAAGTTCTATTATATAATACAAGACTGAGATTATTACCAAGAAAATTGAAATTCAGATGGTTAGGACCATTTAAAGTGATTAAAGTCTATCATTATTGAACTATTATTTTTGAAGATCCTAAAACTAGAAAGATATTTAAAGTTAATGGGCATCGATTGAAACATTATTATGGAGGACACATACCACAATTTAAAGATATTTTAATGTTAAGTGAACCTGATTAAACAAATGATACGTTGGGCTGACGATGTTAAACCAAGCACTTTGTGAGAGGCAACCCATATGTAAATCTATATATATCTATATATCACTATGTTATTTAATAAGTGTATTTATATATTAGGAAATAATAATATTTTTGAGTCCTACACAATTTTAAATATCATAAATTAAGTCAAATATTGCTATTGGAATAAAATTTGGAATTAAATTGAACGAAAAAGTAAAAGACGTGAATTTGGCCTTTGACGCCAACGACGTCAGAATGGGCGCCACCAGAGCCCTCTAAATGGACCATGGTGTCAAGATACACCGAAAATATATGCATTTTTAGACCCATATTTTATACTTATTTTTGGTGATATTGCGCCTTAATGGAAGGTATTTTGATGTTTTCTTGCAAGTTTTTGATTTTTAAGACTTAAAAAAAAGAAACAAAATGGATGGAATTTCAAGTTAAAACGATGCTTTTGGACCGTGCCAAGGGCAGCGCAGATCGCACCAAGGGCAGCGCCGACCACGCAGAACAACAAAACAACTGAAATTTTTACTCAGCGCCGACGACGCCAAACTAGCTCCGATGGCACTAATAGCGATTCAGCGTCCGTTTCTAGAAGGTTCGATGCACTTATAAGATTTTTTTAAGATTTTTTGGAGGCACCTCTTGGAGAACCGACCTTAGGATTTATATGGGGCCAAAATTCATCAAGAAATTGACTCCTTTTCATTCCAAAACATTCCACCACGCTCCATTTTTTTCATTCTTCATATTCCATGTTCATTCCACCGCCATATTGGAGTCCATTGGTGATTTTTTTTTTATAGTTTAGAGTTTGTATGGTGCGATTTAGTGTGAAAACTTCTGTAAGAGTGTTGGAGAAGGAGAAAAGTGAGAGATATCTTCTTCTCGCATTTTTAAGGAAAGGCTATGAGGGATTTACTTTGAGAAAGAGTTTCAGATAAGTTTTATTTGTTTATTAATGTTGTATGAACTTTATATTACATAAGAAATTTGTGTTTTGTTGTATCATTCTCATGAAGTCTGAGTAGCTCCCTCTGTCTTTCTTCCTACTCTAATATATGGTGAAATGAAGAGATAATATGATGTGCCAATATTAAAATATAAAAAAAATTGTGATGATTTTTCAACTCCGAACTTAATTTACATTTCGATCTGACCAATTAAATTGTTAAAATATATTGTGAAACATATGATCCGAGAAATGGAGTATGAGTTCTACAACAGAGTGAGGATCACATTTGATTTAATGGAGGAGAAAATTGTTCATAGAATTAAGTGTCAATAAAAGGGAAATATTCTTTGTTGGGTGTAGAATTGGAGAAACTTTAGGGTGACAAACTAAAATCTCCAATTTGGTCTTAGTGTTTAAAAACTAAAGCAAGAGTTAGCCTTCAGGTGAAGGGAAGTGAGAGCTCTGGAGTGGGAGTCGAAATCCTCCTAGCCTAGCCACGAATTTACGGACTAAACCTATGATTAGCCAATGATTTCCTATGCACGGTATCAGGGTAGAGAATTATAATTGCTCCTATTTGGCAAAATACATATTATAAAATTTATCTCATCTCATTTCACCAGAACCTCGTTGTAGTGAGAAGGTTGCTTTTTCCCATAAGATATCCTCATTACATAAACATAGTTTGTAGATTGGCATTTACTTTTTAAACTTTGCATTTCAGTTTTGCTAATAGTTAAGTACTTTCGTTTTGATAACATCTCAACATTCAAAATTAGTGACAGTGATTTCATTTGATTTTTTGTAAATTTCACAGTAAAACTTATTGATCCCTTGATAGTGTTAATACGCAAAGTACAACAATAATTCAGATTATATTTCCTTACTTTGCAACAAAACCAAGAAGTTCATTGTGAAGAAAAATAAGAAATTAAGTTTTAATTTATATATATTGGGATACTACGCAAGTATACGTATCATTATCAAGTAATATATGACTTTATGATTAAGACCAGAATATCGAACCCACAGGGAATTTATACAATATGCACTTTTAGAAAACTTTCTATTTTTAAAAAGACAATTACTTAAACTGAATAAGATTTGCAGTAACAAAAATTTAAATATTTTTGGTATTTTTGATATTTTCACAAAACAATAACAACATAAAAAGATAACTAGAGTTTTTTAGATGAAAAACACTTAATAAGAAAAATATCTTTCTTCTTATCATGAATCAATAATAAGTACACGAATTATGTTGTGGAAGTATGTAAATTGTGTTGTCAAATAGAAGCAATAATATTCCTTACACTACTAGAGTTGCTATAAAGAACATTGGCTAATTTAAAGTTTGAATAGTTTTGAAGACCGCTAAGCAGGGAAGATACTATCTCTCACTCTAGAGTTCCCTTGATTCTTTCCACCTGGGGGCTAACCTCTTGTATCAGAACCTAAAATAATAACTCAAGCTGGGGCTTTAACCTGTCACTTTAAAGTCCTCTAACTCTACACCATCAATGAATATTTCCCTATTTATTTGCACTCAATCATATGAACTACATTTTAATTCATACAACCTCATGTGTTTCTTTCCAATTGTTGACTGAGATAATACCAGCCCAGTTCTTACATGTTCTCACAATAAATTTTAACATATCCCTTGGCCAAATCAAGATGTAAATGAAGTGCGTGGATTTAGATTTTCACAACTTCTTCAAAAATTAAAAATCAATAGTCTCCACAATTTCCATCAAAAACTTAATTACTTATCATTTTAAGAAGAAAGATAAAGAAAACTACTCAGAATCCATGGATAAAATAAAACCACACTTTAATTTAAAAGTAGATATCATTGTCAAACCAACAACAAGTTTCAATTAAAACCAAAAGTAGTTTCAAAGCATAAAGATAAAAACTTATCTCAAGTTCTCCACCAAACTCTTGAAGTTCCTTTGAATCCCTTCTCTTTACAATCACTCAAAATAAACTAACAAAAAGGATGNTTATATATTAGGAAATAATAATATTTTTGAGTCCTACACAATTTTATATATCATAAATTAAGACAAATATTGCTATTGGAAGAAAATTTGGAATTAAATTGAACAAAAAGTAAAAGACGTGAATTTGGCCTTTGACGCCGACGACGCCAAAATGGGCGCCAACGGAGCCCTCTAAATGGACCATGGTGTCAAGATACACCAAAAATATATGCATTTTTAGACCCATATTTTATACTTATTTTTGGTGATATTGCATGAAAATATATGCATTTTTAGACCCATATTTTATACTTATTTTTGGTGATATTGCACCTTAATAGAAGGTATTTTGATGTTTTCTTGCAAGTTTTTAATTTTTAAGACTTAAAAAAAAGAAACAAAATGGATGGAGTTTCAAGTTAAAACGATGCTTTTGAATAAATACTCAGCGCCGACCATGCCAAGGGCAGCACAGATCGCACCAAGGGCAGCGCCGACCACACAGAACAACAAAACAACTGAAATTTTTACTCAGCGCCGATGACGCTAGACTAGCGCCGATGGCACTAATAGCGGTTCAACGTCCGTTTTTAGAAGGTTCAATGTACTTAGAAGATTTTTTAATATTTTTTGGAGGCACCTCTTGGAGAACCGACCTTGGGATTTATATGGAGCCAAAATTCATCAAGAAATTGACTCCTTTTCGTTCTAAAACGTTCCACCACACTCCATTTTTTCCATTTTTCATATTCCATGTTCATTCCACCACCATATTAGAGTCCATTGGTGATTTTTCTTTTATAAGTTAGAGTTTGTATGGTGAGATTTAGTGTGAAAATTTCTGTAAGAGTGTTGGAGAAGGAGAAAAGTGAGAGATATCTTCTTCCTACATTTTTAAGGAAAGGCTACGAGGGATTTACTTTAAGAAAGAGTTTCAGATAAGTTTTGTTTATTTATTAATGTTGTATGAACTTTATTTTACATAAGAAATTTGTGTTTTATTGTATCATTCTCATGAAGTCTGAGTAGCTCCCTCTGTCTTTCTCCCTACTCTAATATATGGTGAAATGAAGAGATAATATGATGTGCCAATATTAAAATATAAAAATAATTGTGATGATTTTTCAACTCCGAACTTAATTTACATTTCGATCTGACCAATTAAATTGTTAAAATATATGTGAAACATATGATCCGAGAAATGGAGTATGAGTTCTACAACAGAGTGAGGATCACATTTGGTTTCATGGAGGAGAAATTTGTTCATAGAATTAAGTGTAAATAAAAGGGAAATATTCTTTGTTGGGTGTAGAATTGGAGAAACTTTTGGGTGACAAACTAAAATCTCCAATTTGGTCTTAGTGTTTAAAAGCTAAAGCAAGAGTTAGCCTTCAGGTGAAGGGAAGTGGGAGCTCTGGAGTGGGAGTCGAAATCCTCCTACCCTAGCCACGGATTTATGGACTAAACCTAGGATTAGCCAATGATTTCCTATGCACGGTATCAGAGTAGAGAATTATAATTGCTCCTGTTTGGCTAAATACATATTATAAACATTTATCTCATCTCATTTCACCAGAACCTCGTTGTAGTGAGAAGGTTGCTTTTTCACATAAGAAATCCTCATTACATAAACATAGTTTGTAGATTGGTATTTACTTTTTAAACTTTGCATTTCAGTTTTGCTAATAGTTAAGTACTTTCGTTTTGATAACATCTCAACATTCAAAATTAGTGACAGTGATTTCATTTGATTTTTTTTAAATTTCATAGTAAAACTTATTGATCCCTTGGTACTGTTAATACGCAAAGTACAACAATAATTCAGATTGTATTTCCTTACTTTGCAACAAAACCAAAAAGTTGATTGTGAAGAAAAATAAGAAATTAATTTATATATATTGGGATACTACGCAAGTATACGTATCGTTATCAAGTAATATAGGACTTTATGATTAAGACCAGAATATCGAACCCACAGGGAATTATACAATATGCACTTTTAGAAAACTTTCTATTTTTAAAAAGACAATTACTTAAACAGAATAAGATTTGCAGTAACAAAAATTTAAATATTTTTGGTATTTTTGATATTTTGACAAAACAGTAACTACATAAAAAGATAATTAGAGTTTTTTAGATGAAAAACACTTAATAAGAAAAATATCTTTCTTCTTATCATGAATCAGTAATAAGTATACGAATTCTGTTGTGGAAATATGTAAATTGTGTTGGGTCAAATAGGAGCAAAAATATTCTTTACCCTACTAGAGTTGCTATAAAGAACATTGGCTAATTTAAAGTTTGAATAGTTTTGAAGACCGCTAAGCAGGGAAGATACTATCTCTCACTCTAGAGTTCTCTTGATTCCCTCCACCTGGGGACTAACCTCTTGTATCAGAACCTAAAATAATAACTCAAGTTGGGGCTTTAACCTGTCACTTTAAAGTCCTCTAACTCTACACCATTAATGAATATTTCCCTATTTATTTGCACTCAATCATATGAACTACATTTTAATTCATACAACCTCATGTGTTTCTTTCCAATTGTTGATTGAGATAATATCAGCCCAATTCTTACATGTTCTCCCAACAAATTTTAACATATCGCTTGGCCAAATCAAGATGTAAATGAAGTGCGTGGATTTAGATTTTCACAACTTTTTCAAAAATTAAAAATCAATAGTCTCCACAATTTCCATCAAAAACTTAATTACTTATCATTTTAAGAAGAAAGATAAAGAAAACTACTCAGAATCCATGGATAAAATAAAACCACACTTTAATTTAAAAGTAGATATCATTGTCAAACAAACAACAAGTTTCAATTAAAACCAAAAGTAGTTTCAAAGCAAAAAGATAAAAACTTATCTCAAGTTCTCCACTAAACTCTTGAAGTTCCTTTGAATCCATTCTCTTTACAATCACTCAAAATAAACTAACAAAAAGGATAAAATAAAAGTAAAAGTGGTGCCTGAAAATCTTTCCAACTAACTCCCCAATTTGATGAACTTTCAAGACTTTCTAAGTATTTTCAGAGACTCTTTTCAAAGTCCTCTCTTCTTTCTTTTATAGTTTTCCAAGAGGTTCCTTAGAAACTCTTAAAAATGTGTCCCAATTCAATGTATTTCCCAAAGAGATGCATCCTTTCGAGATAATTTTTGTCCATGGTGGTTATAACCACCTATTAAGCCAATGGGTGCCCCAAAAACCTCTTCAAATATCAGAAAAATAGACTTTACTCATCTAGTAACACCCAATGGTGCTTAAGCGCGGGGCCTCTGGTGCTTAAGTGCGACATTCTCTGCTTAACTAGCGCGTAAGCACCAAATCTGGTGCTTAGGCGCCAAAACTCATTTGCACATTTTTCATCTTTTTAATCCAAATTTGAACCTTTTTCACTCCTTTAAGCATTTTTCATCTTTTTATTTGTATCTACAATAAAAACACAAAAATATCTTCCATTAAAGCGTAATATCTCAAAAATAGGTATAAAAATGTGTCTAAAAACACTACATATTTTAGTATCCCCCAAACAATGTTACTTGTTCTCAAGTGACACTTCAATCTTTAAAAACTACATATGTATGATATATATACCTCAAGTGACACTTCAATCTTTAAAAACTACATATGTATGATATATATAACTTGTCCTCAAGTGACACTTCAATCTTTAAAAACTACATATGTATGATATGTATATGAGTTTGTTTAGAAGTTACTAAAATTTAGATTTAGAAATATAGTAGTCTAATATAGAAAAAAAATATTCAGTAAATGAGACCAATTTAAAGTTTAGAAATTCTTAAGGTTAAGAAAGATGAAAAAAATGAGTTTTTATCTAATTCAGAAATGTATTGTAGATTTTCCAAATTTAGAATTTAGTTCTTTTATTACCTCCACTTAAAATTTTTCATTAAATATAAATTTTACTTACTATATTATATCTATAAGCATAAGAGTTTCTCAAGTTTTATACTTTAAAAACATCAAATGTAGAACCATTTTTTTATTAGGCACTAATCCTCAAGCTTCTCCTTCCTATTTTTTTCCCTCTTTTCCTTTTTCTTTTTATTTTCTTTTTTTTTTCTTTTTTTTTTTCTTTTCTTTTTCAGGCAAGCATTACTATATCTGGATAGATCTTTAATGATTTTGAATTTCACTTCTCCTCTAAAGCAAAGTCTTGATATAAGTCTTTTACTTATAAACATAATGATAGTTTTAAAAATTATTTTAATAAAATAAATTTAAGTATTAAAAATAAAAGTCTGAATTATCTAAATTTTTCAAAAATACAATTTTTCTTACTAAAGATTGTTACTTATATTAATCATTTTCTCATCTAAAAACTTTTTAACTTAAAGTTCTTCTTCATTACTAAACATTTTAAATAAATTTTGTTACTCAGTTCTAAAATCAAATTTTACTTCCGTAATATAAATTCATATACATAATCAAAATTTCCTTTTCAAATCAAATTCACTTGTAGCACATTTCAGAACAACTGAAATTCCATTTTCTTTAAATATTTTTCATCCCCCCAAACTTAAATTCTTAATAGATTAAACAGTTTAGCATTAAAATATATAAGCAGGAATGAAAATCTAAAAATAACATGCTTATAGGAATTTTCAACCCTAATGATACAAGTATAAAACTAAAAACAGGAGCAAAATTAATTTTTGATCAAATTTTCTATATTTTCCTTTTACTTTAACATGTAGAGATTCAATAGACTTCTAAACAGAGGTTATAAACATAAAAGCAAGCATACACACTACTAACATCACAATCTTAACATAAAGACAAACTTGCAAACATGATAAAAGAAAAATAAAGGGTAGTAGTTTCTGAATTTCAAGTTTAAGATCAAAGCTAAGAAGATTTCTACTTTATAACAGATATGAAATTAAGTTAAGTTCTAAACTAACTAAATCAAAGTACTAAACACAAAACAACAGTTACTACCCTCAAATTTAAAAATAAAATACTAACTACCACAAATATCATAATAACAATAAAATATAACAGTTCAAAACACAACATAGTCCAAAACATCACACAAATACAACTATACTAGTACCAAATCACATAGTCCATAACAAAAACAAGGATAAAATTTGTTATGGCTACCTCATCCTCAGAATCACGGCAATACCACTTTACTGCAGGCTCATAATCAGGAAATTACACTCCTTGTTCACCTCTAATCAGACTCTCCAAAGATGAGTGGAATTTCTCTTCATAATCACTCTTCCTTCTATTATAACTATTAGTATGATCTGAAAAACGCTCTAAATTTTATACCTTATCAGTGGTAAAATTGATTTTATCCATCATCTTCTGCAATAACTCATGCCGGGTATGAGTAGACTCACCTCGAGATGTAGAAGCACGTGAAGTAGATGGTCTAGATGAAGAAGCAGCAGAGGTAGATGCAGCAGACGTTTCCATTCCTTAGCTCCCNAGAAGTAAAGCTCTTACCTCAAGGAACTCGGATCTAGCAAATTTCACTTGATTCCACTAAGAAATCTTCACTCTAGATGTGCCCTAGCCCTTAAAAATCACAATTTCGAGAGGTAGAAGACAACATGAGGCGTTAAAAATGGTGTTTTTGGACCGAAATTTCACTTTCAACTGTTCGCAAACCGATTTTCATGAAACGACACTTAAGCATGGGTAAGTGGCACTTAGACACATGCCTCTCGGGTTAGCTCGTGCTTTAGCACAAGATGTGGCGCTTAGGCGCCAGTGCATTATTTTTTAAATCATCAAATTTAAGTAAAATGCATTATTTTCCTAAGTAAACCACCCTAAATGGTCTCATAGCACTTATTTGACTATTTTCAACTTCCTATAACTCCCCTCTCTGTCAAAATTCTCCTTAATAACTATTTCAATTCCAGGCTAAAATAACACAAAATTTTCACAAAACAAACTTATATGAATTAAAAAAAAGGTACAAATACTATTGACACTTAATTATCACTCCAAATAGTCTCGCATGGGAAAATTTTCCTAAGTACAAAACACTTAACATACATTCACAATTAAATACATAAGTAATATAAACACTAACACATGTTTTAAACACTAAAAAAGACAACTTTAATCACATATAAACATACATAGAATTTAATTCCATTCTTCATTAGAAAGAACAAATTCAGGTCTTTCATTAGTCTCTCCTGGGCAACTGAAATAAAAAGTTGATAAAATGGACGGTGGTGACGCGCTCTGATGCAATCTTCTTCAATCCAGTTTTGCTTAAGAAACATCTCCTTATCTACTTCCTCTATATAAGTAGTGTGACTAAATTGGATTTTCAATTGTCATCCAATATGCTCTAGATGTGCATGAATTTCCAATACCTTAGTCTCCAGTACAGACATGGTATTTTGAATTTTCTTGATTTTCTCTGATATCCCTTCAACACTAACGGCTAAGAAACTGTTATACATCACTTATGCACTTTGAGTAATGAATTTATACCTCATCGTCTCCTCCTACTTCTTCAAATTCATCTCCCATGAAGACATCATCTTAAAATCTCTCTCTTTTAGGCTTTAGGGCTAGAAATGATCTAGGGTAAAATTCCTTCACTAAACCCTTCTATTTATAGGCATAAATTCTTTTAATAACTTCTAGACATGTCTAGAAACTGCCAAGACGCGTTTTTGCAAACTTTTAGACAATTTTTCCTTCTACAATATTAATTTTGCACATGTTTTTAAACTATTACGCTTAAGAGTCAGATTTGGCGCTTCAGCGCCAGTGCACATTTTTACACAAGTCAACTTAAAGTCCAAATTCTCATTTTAACATGCCCATATCACTAATTTAAGTCTTAAAATCAATACTAACAAATAATAATCTCAAAAATACTACCCTAATTTTCTTAGTCACACATAAAACATCAATAAAAATAAAAACACACAGATACTTATGGGTTGTCTCCCATAAAGCGCTTGGTTTCATGTCGTCAGCCTGATGTAACCAGTACTTACTTTGGTTGACCCAACATTATTCCATCATTAAACTTCTATTGATCCCCTATATAATAAGGTTTCAGTCTATGTCCATTCACTTTAAAGATTTTCTTAGATTTAGGATCTTTAATATCCACAGCCCCATAAGGATAAACTTTCAATACAATAAATGGGCCCATCCCCCTTGATTTAAGTTTCACTAGAAATAATCTTAACTTTGAATTATATAGTAAAACTTGTTGCCCTGGTTGAAAATTTTTAGTAAGAATCTTTCAATCATGCCACATTTTCATCTTTTCTTTATAAATTTTGGCTCTTTCATGTTTCGATCATGCCACATCTTCATCTTTTCTTTATAAATCTTGGCACTCTCATAAGATTCATTCTTTATCTCTTCAAGCTCATTTAATTGTAATAATCTTTTCTCACCAGCATCTTTCAAATTATAATTTAACTCTTTAATTTTCCAATATGCTTTATGCTCAA
Organism: Phalaenopsis hybrid cultivar; assembly: GCA_002079205.1. Taxonomy (NCBI): domain Eukaryota; kingdom Viridiplantae; phylum Streptophyta; class Magnoliopsida; order Asparagales; family Orchidaceae; genus Phalaenopsis; species Phalaenopsis hybrid cultivar. The sequence goes on along the minus strand of JXCR01092151.1, from coordinate 45,637 downwards.
GTTCAACTGGTAAGTGAGAAACATTCCCAAATATTAGCCAATATGGGGAAATTCATATAGGAGTTCTATATGCAGTCCTATAAGCCCCCAAAATATAGTCAAGTTTGACTGACCAATCCATTTTTGTTGGATTCACAAATTTTTTCATAATTCTTTTAATCTCCCGATTGGATAATTCAGCCAAACCACTTGTCTAAGGATGATCAGCAGTAGCAATTCTATGATTTATATGACATTTCTTTAATAACATCTCCATTATGGAATTTCTGAAATGACTTTCTCATCAGTAATGATAACTCTCAGCATCCCAAATCTACAAAATATATTCATTTTCAAAAATTTTGCAACACTTTGAGCATCACATCGAGGTAAGAAACATCTTCTATCTATTTGGATACATAGTCCACTACTAACAAACATATAAATTTTCAAAAGATGGTATAAAGGTCTCATGAAATCTAATCCACAAACATCAAATATTTCAACTTCTAACATATAATTGAGGGCATCTCATTTCTTCTAGAAATATTGCCTACTCTTTGAGATCTATCACAAGTTTTCTATAAGCATTAACATCTCTAAAAATTGTAGGCCAATAAAATCCATATTGTAAAATTTTGTATTCTATTTTTTCAACATCAAAATGTCCCACATTATGACATTTTTGGATAATCTCATAAGTTTCTTCTAATGGTACACATCTTCGAATAATCAGCTCTTTTCCTTGTTTATATAAAAATGGGTCAACCCAAAAATATGAATTAGCTTCAAAAATAAATTTCCTCTTCTGTTGGTATGTCATTCCATTGGGTATAATATCACTAACAATAAGGTTCGTGATGTTGATATACCACAGAACACGCCACTCATTAATATTGNGAAGTTACTAAAATTTAGATTTAGAAATATAGTAGTCTAATTTAGAAAAAAATATTCAGTAAATGAGACCAATTTAAGGTTTAGAAATTCTTAAGGTTAAGAAAGATGAAAAAATGAGTTTTTATCTAATTCAGAAATGTATTATAGATTTTCCAAATTTAGAATTTAGTTCTTTTATTACTTCCACTTAAAAATTTTCATTAAATATAAATTTTACTTACTATATTATATCTATAAGCATAAGAGTTTCTCAAGTTTTATACTTTAAAAAGATCAAATGTAGAACCATTTTTTTATTAGGCACTAATCCTCAAGCTTCTCCTTCCTATTTTTTCCCCTCTTTTTCTTTTTCTTTTTCTTTTCTTTTTCTTTTCTTTCTTTTTTTCTTTTCTTTTTCAGGCAAGAATTACTATATCTGGATAGACCTTTAATGATTTTGAATTTCACTTCTCCTCTAAAGCAAAGTCTTGATATAAGTCTTTCACTTAGAAACATAATAATAGTTTTAAAAATTATTTTAATAAGATAAATTTAAGTATTAAAAATAAAAGTCTGAATTATCTAAATTTTTCAAAAATACAACTTTTCTTACTAAAGATTGTTATATATAATTAAAATCATTTTTCTCATCTAAAAACTTTTTAACTTAAAGTTTTTCTTCATTACTAAAAATTTTAAATAAATTTTGTTACTCATTTCTAAAATCAAATTTTACTTCCCTAATATAAATTCATATACATAATCAAAATTTTCTTTTCAAATCAAATTCACTTGTAGCACATTTCAGAACAACTGAAATTCCATTTTTTTTTAAATATTTTTCATCCCCCCAAAATTAAATTCTTAACAGATTAAACAGTTTAGCATTAGAATATATAAGCAGGAATGAAAATTTAAAAATAGCATGCTAACAGGAATTTTAAACCCTAATGATACAAGTATAAAACTAAAAAGAGGAGCAAAATTAATTTTTGATCAAATTTTCTATATTTTCCTTTTACTTTAACATGTAGAGATTCAATAGACTTCTAAACAGAGGTTATAAACATAAAAGCAAACATACACACTACTAACATCACAATCTTAACATAAAGACAAACTTGCAAACATGATAAAAGGAAAATAAAGGGTAGTAGTTTCTGAATTTCAAGTTTAAGATCAAAGCTAACAAGATTTTCTACTTTATTACAGATATGAAATTAAGTTAAGTTCTAAACTAACTAAATTAAAGTACTAAACACAAAACAACAGTTACTACCCTCAAATTTAAAAATAAAATACTAACTACCACAAATGTCATAATAACAATAAAATATAACAGTTCAAAACACAACATAATCCAAAACATCACACAAATACAACTATACCTAGTACCAAATCACATAGTCCATAACAAAAACAAGGATAAAAATGTCTCAATCCTACTCCTCATCCTCAGAATCACGGCTATACCACTTTACTGCAGGCTCATAATCAGGAAATTGCACTCCTGGGTCACCTCTAATCAGACTCTCCAAAGATGAGTGGAATTTCTCTTCATAATCACTCTTCCTTCTATTATAACTATTAGTATGATCTTAAAAACGCTCTAAATTTTATACCTTATCAGCGGTAAAATTTATTTTATCCATCATCTTCTGCAATAACTCATGTCGGGTATGAGTAGACTCACCTCGAGATGTAGAAGAACGTGAAGTAGATGGTCTAGATGAAGAAGCAGCAGAGGTAAATGCAGCAGACGTTTCCATTCCATAGCTCCTGGAAAATCCTCCTCTCCAGCCAAAAATCAAATGCTTAGAATAAGTCTTCACATTCACCTTCTTGATGGGCTTTAGAGGTAACAAAACATCCTCTGAACTATCATATTTAACCCCATCCTGCTCGCACAAAGAAAAAATCAAGGAAGTAAATCCCAGACCTGCAGTTGTAACAGTTGTAGCAAAACTGATGATAGTCTGACAGATCAAAACTCCAATGANACCCCATCCTGCTCGCACAAAGAAAAAATCAAGGAAGTAAATCCCAGACCTGCAGTTGTAACAGTTGTAGCAGAACTGATGATAGTCTGATAGATCAAAACTGCAATGTTGATAAGCTTTCCCTCTTGAATACAATAGTTCAACGTCGCTCTTTGTCTGGTCACTTCATTGAGATGATTGGTCAGAAGAGGGTGAGCAGAAATGAAATAGTGTCAGGTCTTTGAAGTTGCACATAAATTTAAAGTTGAGAAATTTACTCTCCTCTCATTGGTAATCTTCCAAAGTCCTCTCCCAATAGTCAAGTATGAAATAATCTCATCTAACTCTGCTTCAGTAGGAATATAATTTGTATAAAAACATAAAGTATCCGGTGGTAAATGGTAAAATAAGTTGATTACCTCTGGCGAAAAAGGCACCAACATTCCTCGAACCATAACTCAATTGTCTTCAGCTTCAGAAATGTTTGTATAGAACTCCCTCACAACAGAAATCACTGGGACAACAGAGAAATAACAGAACTATTCTCATTGTTGATGAACAATTAAATCTTCCACATTTCCACCCGGATTTCTAAAACATCACTCCTGAATCGGTTTGTGTGATTGTAGAGCATCATTGTACCGATATTAAGCCTTCAAACTATCAGATTTGCTCAAATCAAACGGGCTTTTTCCTTTACTCCTCATCATTCTTGGTGTCATTCTACAAATTTTATAAATTCCCAAAATAACTTCAAAAATCTATTCTAAATCACTAAACCAAAATTCCAAAAGAACAAATAAACTTCTCAAGTAATTACCATAGATTTTTACACATTTTTCACCATGAATAGTGAATTTCAAATTTTTTCAAATGTGCTCAAAATACATGGTGAAAATCCAAAAATTTTGCGNCTCCCAATAGTCAAGTATGAAATAATCTCATCTAACTCTGCTTCAGTAGGACTATAATTTGCATAAAAACATAAAGTATGCGGTGGTAAATGGTAAAATAAGTTGATCACCTCTGGCGAAAAGGGCACCAACATTCCTCGAACCATAGCTCAATTGTCTTCAGCTTCAGAAATGTTTGTATAGAACTCCCTCACAATAGAAATCACTGGGACAACAGAGAAATAACAGAACTATTCCCATTGTTGATGAACAATTAAATCTTTCACATTTCCACCCGGATTTCTAAAACATCACTCCTGAATCAGTTTGTGTGATTGTAGAGCATCATTGTACCAATATTAAGCCTTCAAACTAACAGATTTGCTCAAATCAAACGGGCTTTTTCCTTTACTCCTCATCATTCTTGGTGTCATTCTACAAATTTTATAAATTCCCAAAATAACTTCAAAAATCAATTCTAAATCACTAAACTAAAATTCCAAAAGAACAAAATAAACTTCTCAAGTAATTACCATAGATTTTTACTCATTTTTCACCATGAATAGTGAATTTCAAATTTTTTCAAATATGCTCAAAATACATGGTGAAAATCCAAAAATTTTGCGTAGAAGTAAAGCTCTTACCCCAAGGAACTCGGATCTAGCAAATTTCACTTGATTCCACTAAGAAATCTTCACTTTAGATGTGCCCTAGCCCTTAAAAATCACAATTTTGAGAGGTAGAAGACAACAGGAGGCGTTAAAAATGATGTTTTTGGACCGAAATTTCACTTTCAACTGTTCGCAAACCGGTTTTCATGAAACGGCACTTAAGCATGGGTAAGTGGTACTTAGGCACATGCCTCTCGAGTTAGCTCGTGCTTTAGCACAAGATGTGGCGCTTAGGCGCCAGTGCATTATTTTTTAAATCATCAAATTTATGTAAAATGCATTATTTTCCTAAGTAAACCACTCTAAATGGTCTCATAACACTTATTTGACTATTTTCAACTTCCTATAACTCCCCTCTCTCTCAAAATTCTCCTTAATAACTATTTCAATTGGAGGCTAAAAAAATACAAAATTTTCACAAAACAAACTTATATGAATTAAAAAACAAGTACAAATACTATTGACACTTAATTATCACTCCAAGTAGTCTCGCATGGGAAAATTTTCCTAAGTACAAAACACTTAACATACATTCACAATTAAATACATAAGTAACATAAACACTGACACATGTTTTAAACACTAAAAAAGACAACTTTAATCACATATAAACAAACATAGAATTTAATTCCATTCTTCTTCAAAAGGAACAAATTCAGGTCTTTCATTAGTCTCTCCTGGGCAACTGAAATATAAAGTTGATAATATAGACGGTGGTGGCGCGCTCTGATGCAATCTTCTTCAATCCACTTTTGCTTAAGAAACATCTCCTTATTCGCTTCCTCTATATAACTAGTGTGACTAAATTGCATTTTCAATTGTCATCCAATATGCTCTAGATGTGCATGAATTTCCAATACCTTAGTCTCCAGTACAGACATGGTATTTTGAATTTTCTTGATTTTCTCTGATATCCCTTCAACACTAACGGCTAAGAAACTGTTATACATCACTTGTGCACTTTGAGTAATGAATTTGTTCCTCATCGTCTCCTCCTTCTTCTTCAAATCCATCTCCCATGAAGACATCATCTTAAAATCTCTCTTTTAGGCTTTAGCGCTAGAAATGATCTAGGGTAAAATTCCTTCACTAAACCCTTCTATTTATAGGCATAAATTCTTTTAATAACTTCTAGACATGTTTAGAAACTGCCAAGACGTGTTTTTACAAACTTCTAGACAATTTTTCCTTCTACAATATTAATTTTGCACATGTTTTTAAACTATCACGCTTAAGAGTCGGATTTGGCGCTTAAGCGCCAGTGCACATTTTTGCACAAGTCAACTTAAAGTCCAAATTCTCATTTTAACATGCCCATATCACTAATTTAAGTCTTAAAATCAATACTAACAAATAATAATCTCAAAAATACTACCCTAATTTTCTTAGTCACACATAAAACATCAATAAAAATAAAAACACACAGATACTTATGGGTTGCCTCCCACAAAGCGCTTGGTTTCATGTTGTCAGCTTGACGTAACCAGTGCTTACTCTGGTTGACCCAACATTATTCCATCATTAAACTTCTGTTGATCCCCTATATAATAAGGTTTCAGTCTATGTCCATTCACTTTAAAGATTTTCTTAGATTTAGGATCTTTAATATCCACAGCCCCATAAGGAAAAACTTTCAATACAATAAATGGGCCCATCCCCCTCGATTTAAGTTTCACTAGAAATAATTTTAACTTTGAATTATATAGTAAAACTTGTTGCCCTGGTTGAAAATTTTTAGTAAGAATCTTTCAATCATGCCACATTTTCATCTTTTCTTTATAAATTTTGGCTCTTTCATAAGATTCATTCATTATCTCTTCAAGCTCATTTAATTGTAATAATCTTTACTCACCAGCATCTTTCAAATTATAATTTAACTCTTTAATTTCCCAATATGCTTTATGCTCAAGTTCAACTGGTAAGTGAGAAACATTCCCAAATATTAGCCTATCTGGGGACATTCATATAGGAGTTCTATATGCAGTCCTATAAGCCCCCAAAATATAGTCAAGTTTGACTGACCAATCCATTTTTGTTGGATTCACAAATTTTTTCATAATTCTTTTAATTTCCCGATTGGATAATTCAGCCAAACCACTTGTCTAAGGATGATAAGCAGTAGCAATTCTATGATTTATATGACATTTCTTTAATAACTTCTCCATTATGGAATTTCTGAAATGACTTTCTCCATCAGTATTGATAACTCTTGGCATCCCAAATCTACAAAATATATTCATTTTCAAAAATTTTGCAACAATTTGAGCATCACATCGAGGTAAGCAACATCTTCTATCTATTTGGATACATAGTTCACTACTAACAAACATATAAATTTTCAAAAGATGGTATAAAAGTCTCATGAAATCTAATCCACAAACATCAAATATTTCAACTTCTAACATATAATTGATGGCATCTCATTTCTTCTAGAAATATTGCCTACTCTTTGAGATCTATCACAAGTTTTGATATAAGCATTAACATCTCTAAAATTGTAGGCCAATAAAATCCATATTGTAAAATTTTGTATTCTATTTTTTCAACATCAAAATGTCCCACAAAATCAGAATTATGACATTTTTGGTTAATCTCATAAGTTTCTTCTAATGGTACAAATGTTCGAATAATCAGCTCCATTCCTTGTTTTTATAAAAATGGGTCAACCCAAAAATATGAATTAGCTTCAAAAATAAATTTCATCTTCTGTTGGTATGTCATTCCATTGGGTATAATATCACCAACAATAAGGTTCGTGATGTCGATATACCACAGAACACGCCACTCATTAATATTAAAAATTTTTTCATCTGGAAAATGTTTATTAATTTCATTTTCAAAACATAGTGGTTTTTCTAATTCAAGCCTGGACAAATGATCAACAATTTGATTTTTAATCACCTTCAAATCTACTATTACAAATAAAAATTCTTGTAAAAGAAGAATCCATCTTATAAGTCTAGGTTTAAAATCCTTCTTTTTCATTAAATACTTAATAGCAGAATGATCTGTATGCACTATACAATGGGTTCTAATCAAATATGATCTAAGTTTATCAAAAGTATATACTATTGCTATTAAATCTTTTTCAGTTATTTAATTAATTTGAGTTTCATTAAGAGTTTTACTAGCATAGTAAATAACTTTTAAAATTTTATCAAATCTTTGTCCTAAAACAACTCCTATAGCATAATCACTAGCATCACACATCAATTTAAAAGGTTTTTCCCAGTTTGCTGAAAATATAATTGGTGCAGTGATTAATTTTTCTTTTAATAACTTAAAAGCTTTTAGGCATTCCACATCAAAATTGAATATTGCATTTTTATCCAGTAAATGGCATAAAGGCTTAATAATCTTTGAAAATTCTTTAATATATCATTTGCAGAATCCATCATTTCCTAAAAAACTCCTAATTTCCGTTACATTTGTTGGATAAGGTAAATTAGCGATCACTTGAATTTTAGCAGGATATACTTCCATACCATTTTCTAATATTTGATGACCTAATACAATTCCTCCTGCTACCATAAATTGGAATTTTTCCCATTTAAGGACTAAATTTGTTTCTTCTCAGTGCTTAAAAAATTTAGATAAATGTTCTAGACATGAGTCAAATGATGTTCCAAACACTGAAAAATCATCCATAAATACTTCAATCTCTTTTTCAATTAAATCACAAAAAATTGTCATCATGCATCTTTGAAATGTAGCAGGAGAATCACATAAACCAAAGGGCATTCTTTTAAAAGCAAATGTACCATAAGGATTGGTAAACATTATTTTCTCTTGCTTCTCATGAGATATTTGAATTTGGTCATAACCAGTATATCCATCCAGGAAACAAAAGTATTTATGCCCAGTTAGTCTATCCATCGTTTGTTCTAGAAAGGGTAATGAAAAATGATATTTCCTAGAGGCAAGATTTAATTTTCTATAATCAATGGATATTCACCACCCTGTAACTTATCTAGTAGGTATTAACTCATTATGTTCATTTACAATTAAAGTTATTCCTCCTTTCTTAGGAACGTAATGAATTGGATTAACCCATGCACTATCTGAAATAAGGTAAATAATTCCAACATCTAAACACTTTAAAATTTCTTTCTTAACAACTTCTTTCATAACAAGATTCAGTCTCCTTTGCGGATCAGCCCTATGTTTACAGTTCTCATTCATATGCTTACAAATTGAAAGACTGATTCCTTAAATATCAGCAATTGTCCATGCACGGGCTTTCTCAATTTTTTTTAGAATTTTCATCAACCTTTCTTCTTCTTCCATTATTAATTTTGAGCAAATTATAACAGGTAAAGTAGAGGAATCTCAAAAAAAGCATATTTTAAATGATCAGGGAGTAACTTCAACTCAACTTCTAGAGGTTATTCAATTGATGGACAAAATAATTTATCTTTGTCTATCATGTCCAAAATTTCAAAACTTTCTCGAACATAGTTTCAATCATCCTTAAAAAGATCTTCACATTGATCTAATTCCTCTTCTTAGTCGTGTTCCAAATCTTTTTCTTTAAAATTTTCTTCATAAGTAGTCTTGAAATGACATTCACTTATGTATCTTATAACATCCATTCTAATACATTCATCACCTTTACCTTTTGTAGGGTATTTCATTGATCTTAAAATGTTAAAAGTAATAGTTTGATCATTGACGTGTATTGTTAATTCACCTCTTGGTACATCTATCATTGCTCTTCATGTGACTAGGAAAGGTCTCCCCAAAATGATAGGTAACTCTTTATCTTCTTCCTTCTGTGGCTAGGAAAGGTCTCCCTAAAATGATAAGTATCTCTTTATCTTCCTCCATATGCTAGCACAATGAAATCAACAAGAAAGATAAATTGATCCACTTTCACTAGGACATCTTCTATAACAATTTTAGGGTATGTTATCGAATGATCTGCTAACTGCAGAGTTACAGTAGTAGGGGTTATTTCTTCCAATCCCAATCTTTTAAATATTTATAATGGCATAAGGTTAATGCTTGCACCCAAGTCAGATAAAGCTTTCCCAAAAAATCTATCTCCTATTGCACATGGAATTGTAAAGCTGCCAGAATCTTTAAGCTTTTCAGGAAGCTTCTTCTGAATTATCGCATTGTACTCCTCACTAAGTGCAACAGTCTCATTATCTTCAAACTTTCTTTTCTTGTTGGGAATATCCTTCATAAAATTTACATAGCTCGACATTTATTCTAAGGCTTCAGTAAATAGAATATTAATTGTAAGCTTCTTAAATATTTCGAGGAAATTTTTAAAATTGCTTATCCAACTTCTTTTGATGAAGTCTCTGCGGAAATCGAGGTGGTGGTTTTTCCAAATTAACTTTTAGTGGAGAAATGGATCTCTCAAAATCTTTTAGAGTGTCCTATTTTGATTCTTCAATTTCTTCTCTCTCTACTTCAATTTCCTTTTGAACCAGACCTTCCAACTCTCTTTCGCTTCTAAGTTGAATGGGTTTTACTTGTTCTTTATTTTAGTCTTTTGGATTTGATTCAGTATTACTAGGAAGTGTTCTTTGGGATCTTTTGAATTTGTTATTTGCCCAAGTTGACCTAATTGTAGCTCCTTGACTTTGTAATTGATTTCCCATTTGTAACACCACTTCTTCTATAGAAAACTTCTTCTCCTTAAACTATGAATTACTATTGAAACCTGTAGGATAAGTAAATCTATAATTATTATTCCCTTGGTTGTTCCAGTTTCCCAATGGGTTTCCTTTGTTGTTCCCCCATTGCTGATTATTACCACTTAAATTGTTATTCCAGTTAAAGTTGGGATGGTTCTTCAAACTTGGGTTATAATAATTAGAATATGGGTTATTTTCCTATTATTTATGGCATTCAAAGTTTCTAATGATGCTTGAGAATCTACCATTTGCCCTAATGAATTCTCTACAATCATGGAAATTAATTGAGAAAAAATCATTCCAAATTGTATTATCTTCCTTGAAATAGCAGCAACTTGATTTGCTAAGATGGTAAATGCATCAGATTCATGAATGGTGGCTACTTTCTAAGGATTTTCCCTCTCATAAGGCCACTATAAATTATTAGTTTTCATTTCTTTAATTAAAGCGTAGGCATCATGAAATGCTTTTGACATCAACGAACCACCAGTCGATAATTGATCTAAGAGATCCAACTAATCCATTATAAAAAGTTTGAATTATTAACCAATCTCGGATAATTGATCTAAGAGATCCAACTAATCCATTATAAAAAGTTTGAATTATTAACCAATCTAGTATAACATGGTGTTGACACTTTCTTAAGAGTTCTTTAAATTGTTCTCATGCTTCATAAATAGATTCTCCTTCAAACTGATTAGAAGATGTAATATTATTTCTAAGCTTGACATTTTTTTATGGAGGAAAATATTTAACAAGGAATTTTTGTGCTAAATCACCCCAAGTTTTGATATATCCAGATGCTAATGAATTTAACAACAACTTAGCTTTATCCCTGAGTGAGAAAGGAAATAACCTAAGTCTTATGACATCATCTGATACACCATCGTATTTAAATGTAATGCACAATTCTAGAAAATTGGCAAGATATAAATTTGGATCTTCAGTTGGTGATCCCTCAAACTAATTATTTGATATCATTTGGATAATAGCAGGTTTAAGCTCAAATGAATTGCCCACTACAGTAGGTTTTTGAATAGTATAATGAAGTTCATCTACGGTAGGGTTGGCATAATCTCTTAAAGGTCTCTACTCTTAATGAATTTAAATATTTTGATTATTTTGGTTTGTCATTTCTATAATTTTTTTTGATTTTTCACTATTTATAATTTTTATGATTTTTATGATTTTTCTAATAGTTCTTTCTGNGAATAGTACAATGAAGTTCATCTACGGTAGGGTTAGCATAATCTCTTAAAGGTCTAAACTCTTAATGAATTTAAACATTTTGATTATTTTGGTTTGTCATTTCTATAATTTTTCTGGATTTTTCACTATTTATAATNTTCACTATTTATAATTTTTATGATTTTTATGATTTTTCTAATAGTTCTTTCTGATTCAGAATCGTAGGGCACTAGTCCTTCAGAACTTGAACTACACATACACTATCATAAAATAAAATAAAATAAAATAAAATTCAAAACACAAAAGGAAAATAAGATTTAATACTTAAAGTTTAAATAAAACTTTCTAAAAATAGAAATTTTGCTTTTGATTTCCTAAAAAACGGTGCCAAAAACTTGATCCCTTGATCTTGCTAATATGCAAAGTACAACAATAATTCATATTATATTTCACTTATATTTCCTTACTTCGCAACAAGACCAAAAAATATTTCCTTACTTCGCAACAAGACCAAAAAATTGATCCTTAAGAAAAATAAAAATTTTAATTTTAATTTATATATATTGGGATACTACACAAGTATACATATCATTATCAAGTAATATAGGAATTTTTTATTAAAAGATGAATATCGAACTCAGAGGGAATTTATACATTATGCACTTTAAGNTAATATGCAAAGTACAACAATAATTCATATTATATTTCACTTATATTTCCTTACTTCGCAACAAGACCAAAATTTTGATCTTTAAGAAAAATTTTAATTTTAATTTTAATTTATATATATTGGGATACTACACAAGTATACGTATCATTATCAAGTAATATAGGAATTTTTTATTAAAAGCTGAATATCAAACTCACAAGGAATTTATACATTATGCACTTTAAGAAAACTTTCTATTTTTAAAAAGACAGTTACTTAAACTGAATATATTTTGTAGTAATAAAAATTCAAATATTTTTAGTATTTTTGATATTTTGACAAAACAGTAACAACTTAAGAAGATAACTAGAGTTTTGTAGATAAAAAACATTTAATAAGAAAAATATTTTTCTTCTTATCATGAATAAGTAATAATTATAGGAATTCTGTTGTGGAAGTATGTCAATTGTGTTGTGCCAAATAGGAGCAATAATATTCTTTACCATACTAGATTTTCTATAAAGAACATTGGCTAATTTAAAGTTTGAATAGTTCTGAAGACCGACTAAGTAAGGAAGATACTAGCTCTCACTCTAGAGTTCTCTTGAATCCCTCCACCTGGGGGCTAACATCTCATATCAGAACCTAAAATAATAAACCAAGTCGGGGGCATTAACCTGTCACTTTAAAGTCTTCTAACTCTAAACCCTTCAATGAATATTTCCCTATTTATTTGCACTCAATCATGTGAACTACATTCACATTCATACAACCTCATGTGATTCTTTCCAATTGTTAACTGAGACAATACGAGCTCGGTTCTTACATGTTCTCACAACAAATTCTAACATCTGGATTGGCCAAATCAAGAAGTAAATGAATTGCATTGATTTAAATCATTGTAACTTTTTCTTACATTAAAGATAAAAAATCTCTACAATTTCCGTAATATTTAAATTTTCACAACTTTTTCCAACATTAAAGATCAATACTCTCCACAACTTCCATCAAATAATTACTTATCATTTTAAGAAGAAAGATAAAGAAAACTACTCATAATCCATGGAGAAAATTTAATTACTTATCATTTTAAGAAGAAAGATAAAGAAAACTACTTAGAATCCATGGAGAAAACGAATTACTTATCATTTTAAGAAGAAAGATAAAGAAAACTACTCAGAATCCATGGAGAAAAAAAACCACACTTTAGTTTAAAAGTCATCACAACTTCCAACATTAAAGATCAATACTCTCCACAACTTCCATCCAAAACTTAATTACTTCGATGATAAATAAAGCTATCAAAATCCATGGAGAAAATAAAACCACACTTTAGTTTAAAAGAAGAAATCATTGTCAAACCAACAAAAAGTCTCATGAAAACTACTCAAAATCCATGGAGAAAACAAAACCACACTTTAGTTTAAAAGAAGAAATCATAGTCACTCAGAATCCATGGAGAAAACAAAACCACACTTTAGTTTAAAAGTAGAAATCATTGTCAAATCAAAATCCATGGAGAAAACAAAACCACACTTTAGTTTAAAAGTAGAAATCATTGTCAAACCAATAAGAAGTCTCACAAAAAGTGCATAAATTTAAATCATCACAACTTCTTCTAACATTAAAGATCAATACTCTCCACAACCTCCATTGTTCATGGATTTAAATCATCAAAACTTCTTCCAACATTAAAGATCAATACTCTCCACAACTTCCATCCATATTTAAATTTTCACAACTTTTTCCAACATTAAAGATCAATACTCTCCACAACTTCCATCAAATAATTACTTATCATTTTAAGAAGAAAGATAAAGAAAACTACTCATAATCCATGGAGAAAATTTAATTACTTATCATTTTAAGAAGAAAGATAAAGAAAACTACTTAGAATCCATGGAGAAAACGAATTACTTATCATTTTAAGAAGAAAGATAAAGAAAACTACTCAGAATCCATGGAGAAAAAAAACCACACTTTAGTTTAAAAGTCATCACAACTTCCAACATTAAAGATCAATACTCTCCACAACTTCCATCCAAAACTTAATTACTTCGATGATAAATAAAGCTATCAAAATCCATGGAGAAAATAAAACCACACTTTAGTTTAAAAGAAGAAATCATTGTCAAACCAACAAAAAGTCTCATGAAAACTACTCAAAATCCATGGAGAAAACAAAACCACACTTTAGTTTAAAAGAAGAAATCATAGTCACTCAGAATCCATGGAGAAAATAAAACCACACTTTAGTTTAAAAGTAGAAATCATTGTCAAAATAGCAACAAGTCTAAATTAAAACAAAAAGTAGTTTTNAAATATTTTTAGTATTTTTGATATTTTGACAAAACAGTAACAACTTAAAAAGATAACTAGAGTTTTGTAGATAAAAAACATTTAATAAGAAAAATATTTTTCTTCTTGTCATGAATCAGTAATAATTATAGGAATTCTGTTGTGGAAGTATGTCAATTGTGTTGTGCCAAATAGGAGCAATAATATTCTTTATCATACTAGATTTGCTATAAAGAACATTGGCTAATTTAAAGTTTGAATAGTTCTGAAGACCGGCTAAGCAAGGAAGATACTAGCTCTCACTCTAGAGTTCCCTCGAATCCCTCCACCTGGGGGCTAACATCTCATATCAGAACCTAAAATAATAAACCAAGTTGGGAGCATTAACTTGTCACTTTAAAGTCCTCTAACTCTAAACCCTTCAATGAATATTTCCCTATTTATTTGCACTCAATCATGTGAACTACATTCTCATTCATACAACCTCATGTGATTCTTTCTAATTGTTAACTGAGACAATACGAGCTCGGTTCTTACATGTTCTCACAACAAATTCTAACATCTGGATTGGCCAAATCAAGAAGTAAATGAATTGCATTGATTTAAATCATTGTGACTTTTTCTTACATTAAAGATAAAAAATCTCTACAATTTCCATAAAAAACTTATTTACTTATCATTTTAAGAAGAAAGATAAAGAAAACTACTCAGAATCCATGGAGAAAATAATACCACACTTTAGTTTAAAAGTAGAAATCATTGTCAAACTAACAACAAGTCTCAATTAAAACAAAAGGCAGTTTCAAAGAAAAAAGATAAAAACTAATCTCAAGTTCTCCACCAAACTCTTGAAGTTCCTTTGAATCTCTTCTCTTTACAATCACTTACTAACAAAAAGGATAAAATAAAAGTAAAAGTGGTGCCTGAAAATCTCTCCNAAAAAAGATAAAAACTTATCTCAAGTTCTCCACCAAACTCTTGAAGTTCTTTTGAATCTCTTCTCTTTACAAGTAAAAGTGGTGCCTAAAAATCTCTCTAACTAACTCCCAAAATTGATGAACTTTCAAAACTTTCCAAGTATTTTCAGAACTCTTTTCAAAGTCCTCTCTTCTTTCTTTCATAGTTTTCCAATAGGTGCCTTGGAAACTCTTCAAAATGTGTCCCAATTCGATGTATTTCCCAAAGAGATGCATCCTTTTGTGATAATTTTTATCCATGGTGGTTATCACCACCTATTAAGCCAATGGGTGCCTCAAGAACCTCTTTAAAATTTGTAAAAACTGACTTTACTTGTACAGTAACTGCCAATGGTGCTTAAGCTTGGGACCTCTGGCGGTTAGGCGCAACCTTCTCTGTTAAACCGCGGCGGTTAGGCGCCAAAACTCATTTGCATATTTTTCACCTTTTTGCTCAAAATTTGATCCTTTTTCGCACCTTTAAGCATTTTTCATATTTTTATTTATATTTTCAAGAAAAACACAAAAATACCTTCCATTAAAGGGCAATATCTCAAAATAGGTATAAACATATGTCTAAAAATACCATATATTTTAGGTGTATCACTTATCATTGTCAATTTACACCTTCCTTGTGAGATTGATATTTGAGGCTTAAATAGAAAGTCCTTTATTACTTGATAAAGATACGTATACTTGCATAAAATCTCATTATTAATTTTCTATAATTATATATAATCTACAAAACTTACTTTTTATACAAGGATCAAGTTTTTGGCGCTCTAGTGGTGTTAACTTCATAAATCCTTACATATAAAAAATTGGGATCAAGTTTTTGGCGCCGTTGCGTGAGGGATGGTAACCTTTAAATTTATGTAAATTAAATAGTATTTATAAATTAGGAAAGTTAGAGAAAATATATATACTACAAAAAATACAAAAATAAAAAATATACATACAAAAAATCAAAAATCAAAAAAGAATTTTATTTAAGAGTATTTTTTTAAAGAATTTTACTTGGCTTACTTTATTTATTTATACAAAATATTGGATCTGAAGGATTAGTACCTTATGATTCAGAGTTAGAACATACTATTAGAAAAATTTGAAAACAACAAAGAGAAATTTAAAATTTAAAAGAAATGGCAAATAACTTAGAAAATACAATAAATGAGAATCGACAAAGACCTTTAAAAGATTATGCGAATCCAACAGCAGATGAACTTCACTTGACTATTTAAAATCCTGATGTTGCTGATAATTCATTTGAGTTTAAAACTACTATTATCCAAATAGTGCAAAATAATCAGTTTGGATGACACCTACTGAAGATCCTAACTTACATCTTGCTAGTTTTCTTGAAATTTGTGCTACTTTTAAACATCCTAACTTACATCTTGCTAGTTTTCTTGAGATTTGTGCTACATTTAAATATGACGGAGTGCTAATGATGATGTTAGGCTTAGACTATTTCATTTTTGATTAAGAAGTAAAGCCAAGGCTTGGTTAAATTCATTAGTACCTAGATTTATTAGAACATGGGGA
Organism: Phalaenopsis hybrid cultivar; assembly: GCA_002079205.1. NCBI lineage: Eukaryota > Viridiplantae > Streptophyta > Magnoliopsida > Asparagales > Orchidaceae > Phalaenopsis > Phalaenopsis hybrid cultivar. The sequence continues at coordinate 28,952 of JXCR01092151.1, read as the reverse complement.
GAACTATCACAAAAATGCTTGGCTAAATATTTTCAACANTATTGGTTGGCGAATTTGTATTGACTATTAAAAATTAAATATGGCCACAAGAAAAGATCACTTTCCTCTACCCTTTCCTGATCAAAGTTGGATAGATTGGCTTGAAATAATTATTATTACTCTTTGATGGATATATCGGTTATCATCAAATTTCAATTGCTCCAAATGATCAAGATAAAACAACATTTACAAGCTCGTATGAAACATTTAGTTTTCATAGAATGCATTTTGGATTGTGCAATGCACCTGCAACATTTCAAAGATGCATGATGTCAATTTTTAGCAATTTTATAGAACATGAAATGGAAGTGTTTATCGATGATTTTTCTGTATTTGAGACTTTGTTTGAGTTATGTCTTAATAATTTAGAAAAAGTTCTGGAAGTATGTGAAAAAGTCAACCTAGTATTAATTTGGAAAAAATGTCAATTTATGGTTGCAAGAGGTATTATGCTTGAGCATAAAATTTCTGAAAATGGCATGAAGGTAGATCCTGCAAAAATCCAATTTATAGAAAAATTACCACCACCTACTAATGTTAAAGAGATGAGAAGTTTTCTTGGACTTGCTAGTTTTTATAGGCGCTACATAAAATTTTTTTCAAAACTAACTAAGCTGCTATGCCACCTTTTAGGAAAAGATAAGAAATTTTAATTTGATGAGAAATGCATGAAAGCATTTAAACTATTAAAGAAAAAATTAGTCACTGCACCTATAATAGTACCACTTGACTGGGAAAAACCATTTGAAATAATGTGCGATGTTAGTGATTATGTTATTGGGGTTGTATTAAGACAAAGGCACGACAATGTTTTTAAAGTTATATATTATGCTAGTAAGACTCTAAATGATGGTCAAATTAATTATACTACCACTGATAGAGAGTTATTAGCTATTGATTATGGCTTTGATAAATTTAGACTATATTAATTGGAAGTAAATGTATAGTGCATACAGATCATTCTGCTATTAAACACTTAATGCAGAAAAATGATGTTAAACAAAGATTAATTAGATGGATGCTTCTATTGTAAGAGTTTTATTTTACCATGCTTGATAGAAAGGGAAATGATAACTAAATAGCTGATCATTTGCCTAAAATAAAAATAGAAATATTAACTAATTTCACAAATGAAATTTTAGAAAATTTCCCTCATGAACAGTTATATAGTATTGATGAAATGGATGTACCGTGGTATGCTGATATTTTACCACCTGATATGAAAAATCCACAATTAAGGAAATTTATATAAGATTAAAAAGACTATTTTTGAGTATATAAATAATGTAAAGATCTAATTGTTAGAAGATGTGTGCCTGATGAAGAAACTCAATAGATAATTGAAAGATGCCATGATTCTGAATTTGGATGACATTTCGGAATAAATAGAATTGCATATAAGATTTTGCACGCTGGATTTTATTGGCCTGCTTATTTTAAAGATGTTAATAAATATATTAAAATGTGTGATAGATGTCAACGAGTTGGAAATATTTTTAGAAGAAATGAAATGCCTCTAAATTACACATTGTAAGTTGAAATTTTTGATATGTGGGGATGAGAATTTATGGGACCATTTATGTCTTCATTTGGAAACTTATATATATATCACTTACTATTGATTATATGTCCAAATAGATTGAAGCTCTTGCTATACCCAGATGTGATGCTCAGAGTGTTTCTAAATTTTTAGNGTTATTTTATAATTAATTTGAGTTTCATTAAGAGTTTTACTAGCATAGTAAATAACTTTCAAAATTTTATCAAATCTTTGCCTAAAACAACTCCTATAGCATAATCACTAGCATCACACATCAATTTAAAAGGTTTTTCCCTGTTTGCAGAAAATCCAATATCATAATCACTTGCATCACACATAAGTTCAAAAGGTTTTTCCCAATTTGGTGAAACTATGTATTGGTGCAGTGATTAATTTTTCTTTTAATAACTTAAAAGCTTTTAGGCATTCCTCATCAAAATTGAATATTGCATCTTTATCTAGTAAATGGCATAAAGGCTTAGTAATCTTTGAAAATTCTTTAATATATCGTTTGCAGAATCCATCATTTCCTAAAAAACTCTAATTTTCGTTACATTTGTTGGATAAGGTAAATTAGCGATCACTCGAATTTTAGCAGGATAACCTTCCATACCATTTTCTAATATTTGATGACCTAATACAATTCCTCCTGCTACCATAAATTGAAAATTTTCCCATTTAAGGACTAAATTTGTTTCTTCTGAGTGCTTAAAAACCTTAGATAAATGTTCTAGACATGAGTCAAATTAAGTTTCAAACACTGAAAAATCATCCATAAATACTTCAATCTCTTTTTCAATTAAATCACAAAAAATTTTCATCATGCATCTTTGAAATGTAACAGGGGAATTACATAAACCAAAGGGCATTCTTCTAAAAGCAAATGTACCATAGGGATTGGTAAACATTATTTTCTCTTGCTCCTCATGAGATATTTGAATTTGGTGATAACCAGTATATCCATCCAGGAAACAAAAGTATTTATGCCCAGTTAGTCTATCCATCATTTGATCTAGAAAGGGTAATGAAAAATGATATTTCCTAGCGGTAAGATTTAATTTTCTATAATCAATGGATATTCACCACCCTGTAACTTATCTAGTATGTCTTAACTCATTATGTTCATTTACAGTTAAAGTTATTCCTCCTTTCTTAAGAACGTAATGAATTGGATTAACCCATGCACTATCTGTAATAAGGTAAATAATTCCAACATCTAACCACTTTAAAATTTCTTTCTTAACAACTTCTTTCATAACAAGATTCAGTCTCCTTTGCGGATCAGCCCTAAGTTTACAGTTCTCATTCATATGAATTCTATGCTTCCAAATTGAAAGAGTGATTCCTTAAATATCAGCAATTGTCCATACACGGGCTTTCTCAATTTTTTTTAGAATTTTCATCAACCTTTCTTCTTCTTCCATTATTAATTTTGAGCAAATTATAACAGGTAAAGTAGAGGAATCTAAAAAAAAAGCATATTTTAAATGATCAGGGAGTAACTTCAACGCAACTTCTGGAGGTTATTCAATTGATGGACAAAATAATTTATCTTTGTCTATCATGTCCAAAATTTCAAAACTTTCTCGAACATAGTTTCAATCATCCTTAAAAAGATCTTCACATTAATCTAATTCCTCTTCTTAGTCGTGTTTCAAATCTTTTTCTTCAAATTTTTCTTCATAAGTAGTCTTGAAATGGCATTCACTTATATATCTTATAACATCCATTCTAATACATTCATCATCTTTACCTTTGTAGGGTATTTCATTGATCTTGAAATGTTAAAAGTAACAGTTTGATCATTGACGTGTATTTTTAATTCACCTTTTGGCACATCTATCATTGCTCTTCCTGTGACTAGGAAAGGTCTCCCTAAAATGATAGGTAACTCTATCATTGCTCTTCTTGTGGCTAGGAAATGTCTCCCCAAAATGATAGGTATCTCTTTATCTTTGTCCTTCTGTGGCTAGGAAAGGTCTCCCTAAAATGATAAGTATCTCTTTATCTTCCTCCATATGTAGCACAATGAAATCAACAGGAAAGATAAATTGATCCACTTTCACTAGGACATCTTCTATAATAATTTTAGGGTATGTTATCAAATGATCTGCTAATTGCAGAGTTACAGTAGTAGGGGTTATTTCTCCTAATCCCAATCTTTTAAATATTTATAATGGCATAAGGTTAATGCTTGCACCCAAGTCAGATAAGGCTTTCCCATAAAATCTATCTCCTATTACACATGGAATTGTAAAACTGCTAGAATCTTTAAGCTTTTTAGGAAGCTTCTTTTGAATTATCGCATTGCACTCCTCACTAAGTGCAACAGTCTCATTATCTTCTAACTTTCTTTTCTTGTTGGGAATATCCTTCATAAACTTTACATAGCTCGACATTTATTCTAAGGCTTCAGCAAATGGAATATTAATTGTAAGCTTTTTAAATATTTCCAGGAAATTTTTAAAATTGCTTATCCAACTTCTTTTGACGAAGTCTCTGCGGAAATGGAGGTGGTGATTTTTCTAAATTAACTTTTAGTGGAGAAATGGATCTCTCAAAATCTTTTAGAGTGTCCTATTTTGATTCTTTAATTTCTTCTCTCTCTACTTCAATTTCCTTTTGAACCAGACCTTCCAACTCTCTTCCGCTTCTATGTTGAATGGGCTTTACTTGTTATTTATTCTAGTCTTTTGGATTTGATTCAGTATTACTAGGAAGTGTTCCTTGGGATCTATTACTTAATAAATTTGCTATTTGCCCAAGTTGACTCTCAGTATTTCTAATTGTAGCTCCTTGTCTTTGTAATTGATTTCCCATTTGTAACGCCACTTCTTCTATAGACAACTTCTTCTCCTTAAACTATGTATTACTATTGAAACTTGTAGGATAAGTAAATCTATAATTATTATTCCCTTGGTTGTTCCAGTTTCCCAATGGGTTTCCTTTGTTGTTCCCCCATTGCTGATTATTACCACTTAAATTGTTATTCCAGTTAAAGTTGGGATGGTTCTTCAAACTTGGGTTATAATAATTAGAATATGGGTTATTTTCCTATTATTTATGGCATTCAAAGTTTCTAATGATGCTTGAGAATCTACCATTTGGCTTAATGAATTCTCAACAATCATGGAAATTAATTGAGAAAAATTCATTCCAAATTGTTCTATCTTCCTTGAAATTCCAGCAACTTGATTTGTTAAGATGGTAAATGCATCAGATTCATGAATGTTGGCTACTTTCTTAGGATTTACCCTCTCATAAGGCCACTATAAATTATTAGTTGTCATTTCTTTAATTAAAGCGTAGGCGTCATGAAATGCTTTAGACGTCAATGAACCACCAGCACCGACATCAATAATTGATCTAAGAGATCAAACTAATCCATTATAAAAAGTTTGAATTATTAACCAATCTAGTATAACATGGTGTGGACACTTTCTTAAGAGTTCTTTAAATCATTCTCATGCTTCATAAATAGATTCTCCTTCAAACTGATTAGAAGATGTAATATTATTTCTAAGCTTCACATTTTTTTATGGTGGAAAATATTTAACAAGGATTTTTTGTGCTAAATCACCCCAAGTTTTGATATATCCAGGTGCTAATGAATTCAGCAACAACTTAGCTTTATCCTTGAGTGAGAAAGGAAATAACCTAAGTCTTATGACATCATCTGATACACCATCGTATTTAAATGTAATGCACAATTCTAGAAAATTGGCAAGATATAAATTTGGATCTTCAGTTGGTGATCCCTCAAACTAATTATTTGATATCATTTGGATAATAGTAGGTTTAAGCTCAAATGAATTACCCACTACAGTAGGTTTTTGAATAGTACNATCATTAAAGTCAAAACCTTTTGATGAAGCATATTCTTTCATTGAAGAAATGGCTACTAATAATTTTAAATATCCCTCTGAAAGTGTAAATCTTAAGAGAGTAGCCAGTATTCATGATTCTCATGCAATCTCTATTTCGACATCTCAAATTACTGCTATTTCTAAAAAGATTGATCAAGTAGGAGTGAACTATTCTCAAATACCCCTAGTATTAGAGGAAAAATTACTAGGACAAATTATTGATACTCAACCATCTTATGAAACTTTAAACACTATAAATAATCGAAATAAAAATCTCTATTCTAACTATTTTAACCCTAGATGGAAGAATCACCCTAATTTTTGTTAGAATAATTATAACAATTTGGTGAATCCATCTAGAAATCTGAACAATCAAGGAAATTCTAATTTTCGACCTTATTATCCTCCCAAATTTAACTCCAATCCTAACCCACAAGTTAAGGAAAAGAAGTCGACGATGGAAGAAGTAATGTTGAATATGTTAAACAAAATACAGAATCAAGGGGCTGCTATTAGAAATATTAAAAATCAATTAGGACATATTGCTACTGCACTTAGTAACAGAACTTATAGAATTCTTACGAGTACTGTGGAAGTTAATCCAAAAGATCAAAATAAAGAGCAAATTAAAGTTATTCAATTACGAAGTGGACAAAAAGTTAAAACAAGGATCCAAAGAGAAACTGAAGTTGATGAAGAGAAGGAAGAAATGGAAAATTATCAACATGAACGTGAACAAACACTGGTTCCTTTAGAAAAACCATTACCTCCACTTCCTCAAAGACTGAAGCAGAAAAATAAAGATAAAAAATTTACANTCCAAAGAGAAACTGAAGTTGATGAAGAGAAGGAAGAAATGGAAAATTATCAACATGAACGTGAACAAACACAGGTTCCTTTAGAAAAACCATTACCTTCACTTCCTCAAAGATTGAAGCAGAAAAATAAAGATAAAAAATTTACAAATTTTTTTGGAAATACTTAAGAAATTAACGATAAATATTCCTTTTATTGAAGCTTTGGAACAAATGCCAAATTATGTGAAATTTATGAAGGATGTACTAAATAAGAAAAGGAAGTTTACAAATCATGAGACCGTTGCACTTAGTGAAGAGTGTACTGCTATTATTCAGAAAAAGTTTCCTAAAAAATTAAAAGATACTGGTAGTTTTAATATACCTTGTGCAATTGGTGAAAAGTTTTTTTAAAAATCTTTATGTGATTTAGGAGCGAGTATCAATCTTATGCCTTTATCAATCTTTAAACATTTAAATTTGGGAGAAATTTTCCTTACTACTCTAACTCTTCAGTTAGCTGATCACTCAATNAGTGAAGAGTGTACTGCTATTATTCAGAAAAAGTTTCCTAAAAAATTAAAAGATACTGGTAGTTTTACTATACCTTGTGCAATTGGTGAAAAGTTTTTTTGAAAATCTTTATGTGATTTAGGAGCGAGTATCAATCTTATGCCTTTATCAATCTTTAAACGTTTAAATTTTGGAGAAATTTTCCTGACTACTGTAACTCTTCAGTTAGCTGATCGATCAATAACTTATCCAAAAGGAGTTATAGAGGATGTACTAGTAAAAGTGGATAAAATTATTTTCCTTGTAAACTTTATGGTATTTGATATGGAGGAGGATAAAGAGATTCCTATTATTTTAGGGATACCATTTCTTGCAATAGGAAGAGCTGCAATAGATGTGCAAAAAAAACAATTAATAATGAGAGTTAATGATCAACNAAAGAGATTCCTATTATTTTAGGGATACCATTTCTTGCAATAGGAAGAGCTGCAATAGATGTGCAAAAAAAAAAATTAATAATGAGAGTTAATGATCAACAAGTAAAATTTAATATAGCAAAAGCTATGAAATATCTTGCAATAGAAAAAGATAATGAATGTTTCAGGATGGAAGTAGCTGATTATCTAAGTAATGAATACTTTAAAAATGTGTGTGAAGATAAATTAAAGCAAGGAGAAATTCNGAAAAATCTTGCAATAGAAAAAGATAATGAATGTTTCAGGATGGAAGTAGCTGATTATCTGAGTAATGAATACTTTAAGAATGTGTGTGAAGATAAATTAAAGTAAGGAGAAATTTTTTAGAATGAAGATGAAAGATGGAGAAGATTTGGATTATATTCAGGGCAAATTTGAAACGTTATGATTATTGGAAAACAATAGTAAAAATCTTACTCTTTCAAGTATTAAACCACCTGAACTTGACTTAAAGATATTACCTGCCCATTTAAAATATGTATTTTTAGGAGAGTCATCTACATTGCCTGTTATTATATCTTCTGAGTTAACTGAATATCCAGAAAAAAAGTTGATAGAAATGTTGAACAAGTATAAAAAGGCTTTTGGCTAGACTTTAGCATATATTAAAGGAATTAGTGATTCAATTTGTATGCAGAAATTTTAATAGATGAACAATATGAACCTAAAGCTGATCCTCAGAGAAGGTTGNGCCCATTTAAAATATGTATTTTTAGGAGAGTCATCTACATTGTCTGTTATTATATCTTCTGAGTTAACTGAATATCCAGAACAAAAGTTGATAGAAATTTTAAACAAGTATAAAAAGTCTTTTGGATGGACTTTAGCATATATTAAAAGAATTAGTCATTCAATTTGTATGCAGGAATTTTAATAGATGAACAATATGAACCTAAAGATGATCCTCAGAGAAGGTTGAACCCAATAATGAAAGAAGTTGTTGAAAAAGAGATTTTAAAATGGTTAGATGCTGGAATTATATATCATATTTCAGATAGTGCTTGGGTAAGCCCGATTCACTGTGTTCCAAAGAAAGGAGGAGTGACTGTTGAAGAAAATAAGAAAATGAATTAATACTAGACAAGTTACTGGTTGGCANATAGTGCTTGGGTAAGCCCAATTCACTGTGTTCCAAAGAAAGGAGGAGTGACTGTTGAAGAAAATAAGAAAATGAATTAATAATAGACAAGTTATTGGTTGGCGAATTTGTATTGACTATTAAAAATTAAATATGGCCACAAGAAAAGATCACTTTCCTCTACCCTTTCCTGATCAAAGTTGGATAGATTGGCTTGAAATAATTATTATTACTCTTTGATGGATATATCGGTTATCATCAAATTTCAACTGCTCCAGATGATCAAGATAAAACAACATTTACAAGCCCATATGGAACATTTAGTTTTCATAGAGTTCATTTTGGATTGTGCAATGCACCTGGAACATTTCAAAGATGCATGATGTCAATTTTTAGCAATTTTATAGAACATGAAATGGAAGTGTTTATCAATGATTTTTCTATATTTGGGACTTCGTTTGAGTTATGTCTTAATAATTTAGAAAAAGTTCTGGAAGTATGTGAAAAAGTCAACCTAGTATTAATTTGGAAAAAATGTCAATTTATGGTTGCAAGAGGTATTATGATTGAGCATAAAATTTCTGAAAATGGCATGAAGGTAGATCCTGCAAAAATCCAAATTATAGAAAAATTACCACCACCTACTAATGTTAAAGAGGTGAGAAGTTTTCTTGGACTTGCTAGTTTTTACAGGCACTACATAAAATTTTTTTCAAAACTAACTAAGCTGTTATGCCAACTTTTAGGAAAAGATAAGAAATTTTAATTTGATGAGGAATGCATGAAAGCATTTGAACTATTAAAGAAAAAAGTAGTCACTGCACCTATAATAGTACCACTTGACTGGGAAAAACCATTTGAAATAATGTGCGATGTTAGTGATTATGTTATTGGGGTTGTATTAAGACAAAGGCACAATAAAGTTTTTAAAGTTATATATTATGCTAGTAAGACTCTAAATGATGCTCAAATTAATTATACTACCACTGATAGAGAGTTATTAGCTATTGATTATGGCTTTGATAAATTTAGACTATATTAATTGGAAGTAAATGTATAGTGCATACAGATCATTCTGCTATTAAACACTTAATGCAGAAAAATGATGTTAAACAAAGATTAATTAGATGGATGCTTCTATTGTAAGAGTTTTATTTTACCATGCTTGATAGAAAGGGAAATGATAACTAAATAGCTCATCATTTGCCTAAAATAAAAATAGAAATATTAACTAATTTCACAAATGAAATTTTAGAAAATTTCCCTCATGAATAGTTATATAGTATTGATGAAATGGATGTACTGTGGTATGCTGATATTTTACCACCTGATATGAAAAATCCACAATTAAAGAAATTTATATAAGATTAAAAAGACTATTTTTGAGTATATAAATAATGTAAAGATCTAATTGTTAGAAGATGTGTGCCTTATGAAGAAACTCAATAGATAATTGAAAGATGCCATGATT
>JXCR01092151.1:0-14726 GCA_002079205.1 Phalaenopsis hybrid cultivar | reverse complement strand
AATTTATGGACTTGGTCATCCTTCTACAATTTTTCTGATTTGCAGTCAATCTCAAGTGCCATATGAAAGTTGGGAAAAGGTTTTAATACCATGGGAGCCCATGATCCCTATTGATGATCAGTATGTTGGTAATGGAAATGAAGCACTAAATTCTATTATAGATCATTCTTCACATGCTTCAACTCCATTAGTATCACCAACAGTAGGAAGTTCACTTGCTTTAGAGAAAAAAGCGATGAAAATTGAAAAGGAACTACAGAGTATTATGAATGCAGTGGGAGATCTTAAGTACCTTTTTGATCACCTTGATTGGAGAATGAAAGAAAATTTTGATCATACTGGAACTTTTGAAGTAGGATTAGTTCGGATGTTTAAGAAAAATAGGTGGATTGAAAAAAATTCGATAGATCAATTCACGTACCGATCCTTCTACAACCTATATGTTCATTATCAATCCATTGGAGATATTAGAAGAGGTGAAAGCACTGAAGATGAAGCGGACTGAATGAAGACTTTGAATTCTCTACTTGCTTAAGAATATTTATGTATTTAATGTAATTGTGTGGATATGATTTGGTTTGTTTTGGTTTTATTTTGCTTTAGAATTCTAAATTTTGATTATGTGTATAGTTTTGTGTCAGCTTTTAGTGTTTTGGCTTGATTTTGATGTCGATTTATAATTAGTTTGCGTAATAGGTGTTAATGTGTGATTTGTTAAATGTGTTTGTAAAAAGTGAATTTTCATATATAAAAGTTAGTTTGTTGTTATTTGTGAAAATGTTTGTTTGTAAAATGTTTATTTGTGAATTATTGTTAGATAAAAAACTGTGTTTAAAAATACTAAAAAAAACTTTGGAGTAAATTAAAAGGAAATTGAAATTTTGAAAAAAATCAAAATACTAAATTTTGGGTCTTCAGCGCCAATGACGCTGGCAAGAGCGCTGACGGCGCCTTCGACCCGAATGCAGTAATATCCCTTTTAATTCCTTATTTTCACCGCAAAACCTCCATTTTTACCCATAAAGTCACCTTCAACCTTTGGTTTTCACCCATAAGGCTTCATTTTAGGTGGATTAGAGGCAATTTAGAGGCAAATGAACTTCAGATTTCATTTTCTCTAAGTAAGAGCTACACTTTAAAGTAAAAAATATTTTATTTTCACCAAAGATTTTTCTCACATTGCCTAGATCTGTAAGTTTTGGGTTTTTTTTTAAAATTTTGAGAAAATTCTTTGGTGAAAAACTTTTACTTAGTGAATTTAAGTTTAAAGTGCTTTACATTTTGATTTTCGGGGTTTTGGAAATTATTCAGATTTTTATTAAATTTTTCTAGATTTTCTTTGGCACCTAGATCGAGCATAAGAAAAATAGAATATGACGAGCAAAAGTTTGTTAGCTTTAAAGCTAGTGCTTGATTTCATAATCTTTGAGAAAATAAGAAAGTAATTCCAGATTGAGGTTTCAAAAATCCGGGAGGAGAAGTTGAACGATTGATTATTGTTTGGCAGTGGGAAAACTTACGCTATTTTACTGCCAATGCGATAGTTGGGATAGTTATGGAATTTTATGCCACCTTTCCAGAGGCTTCTGATGATTTTGTTTTTGTTCGGGGAAAAAGGGTGGAGTTTACTCCAAGAAAAATAAATAAGTTTTATCAGTTAGAAGATGTTTATAGATGTCATTATCATTCATTCTCTATCACAAATGAGGCCTTAGATGAGGTTATTTATTTTCTGACTGGTGAGAAAGGGGCTTGGAAAGTAAAGAATGGAGTTAAATCAACTTTCCCCTTTCTATGTTAAATGTAATATCTAAAGCCTGACATTATTTCTTTTCTGGGAGGATGATTCCAACAAACCATCATAGTGAAGTGACCAAGGATAGAGCAATCCTGAACTACTTGTATTCAGCAAGTGATGGATATAAATGTAGGCTCTATCATTTATATGAACACTTGATCTATTGCTCTGGGAGAGACCAATGGTGGATTGGCTGACCCTGCTCTCATTTATACACTTTGTGAGCATGCAGGAGTTGATTTCAGACAAGATGAGGAGAGGATTGAGCCTCATAGACCGAATGGTCCTGCTAACATTAGGACTTATGAGTCCCATGTTTATTGGAGATCTGGAAGTAAGGCCATGGATATTCCTTCCACTTCTAGGACCCCTACTTTTAGTGAGCCTACTTCAAGTGACCCCAGTAATAGGTAGTTATTGGACCCGATGATGATTCAACAGGGAGATATTTTGAAGATGGATCATAGAATGCAGAACATTGAGGCCGAAAATGCTCATACAGATGATCTGATTCACCAGAAGTTTGAATATGATGCTGCTTATGATGATGCTTTAGTGAAATACCCTAAGGGTGATAATACAATTCAGTTCCCTATTCTCCTTGTTTATACTCCATATCAGCAACTGAAGTTAGATGTTAATGATGAAGAAGATGATGATCGGTGATCTTTTTGTTTTTTTGTTTGTTTGTGTTGTATTATGTGATTGTATTATTTATTTTGTGATATTGTTGAGACTCTATTATTATGTTGTAATGTGAAACTCTAATGTGTAAAACTGTTTTAAATTTTAGAATTTAGTTTAGTTTTTTGTTAGTTTCAGCACTTTGTTATATGTATTGTAATTAACTTTTTCTCAACAAATTTTATATATATTATGTGCAATTTAATGTTTTAAACCTTGTAGTTTTTCATATTAGCACCTTCAATATTTTAGAATTTATTTATAAAAGTAAGAATCTTCAACAGGTATAAATTTTCTTTATGTACNGACTGGTGAGAAAGGGGCTTGGAAAGTAAAGAATGGAGTTAAATCAACTTTCCCCTTTCTATGTTAAATGTAGTATCTAAAGCCTGATATTATTTCTTTTCTAGGAGGATGATTCCAACAAACCATCATAGTGAAGTTACCAAGGATAGAGCAATCCTGAACTACTTGTATTCACCAAGTGATGGATATAAATGTAGGCTCTATCATTTATATGAACACTTGATCTATTGCTCTAGGAGAGACCAATGGTGGATTGGCTGACCCTGCTCTCATTTATACACTTTGTGAGCATGCAGGAGTTGATTTCAGACAAGATGAGGATAGGATTGAGCCTCATAGACCGAATGGGCCTGCAAACATTAGGACTTATGAGTCCCATGTTTATTGGAGATCTGGAAGTAAGGCCATGGATAATCCTTCCACTTCTAGGACCCCTACTTTTAGTGAGCCTACCTCAAGTGACCCCAGTAATAGGTAGTTATTGGACCCGATGATCATTCAACAGGGAGATATTTTGAGGATGGATCATAGAATGCAGAACATTGAGGCTAAAAATGCTCATAAAGATGATCTGATTCACCAGAAGTTTGAATATGATGCTGCTTATGATGTGCTTTAGTGAAATACCCTAAGGGTGATAATACAGTTCAGTTCCCTATTCTCCTTGTTTATACTCCATATCTGCAACAGAAGTTAGATGTTAATGATGAAGAAGATGATGACCGGTGATCTTTTTGTTTTTTTGTTTTTTTTGTGTTGTATTATGTGATTGTATTATTTATTTTGTGATATTGTTGAGACTCTATTATTATGTTGTAATGTGAAACTCTAATGTGTAAAACTGTTTTAAATTTTAGAATTTAGTTTAGTTTTTTGTTAGTTTCAGCACTTTGTTATATGTATTGTAATTAACTTTTTTCAGCAAATTTTATATATATTATGTGCAATTTAATGTTTTAAACATTGTAGTTTTTCATATTAGCACCTTCAGTATTTTAGAATTTATTTATAAAACTAAAAATCTTCAACAGGTATAAATTTTCTTTATGTATTTAATGCTTTCTTTCACCCTTCTATTTTTAAAGTTCTTCACGTAAATCTTTTTAAAAAAAGTTAAGTTTGGGTTGGGGAAAAATTATTTAAAAAGAAAAGGAAATAGAGAACTTAATTTTATTTGTCCTCACTTAACTATAACTTTAAAAATTTTAAATTTAACATGACCTTTGTATTAGGGGTTAACTTTGGATAACTATATTTATGTTTCTAAATATATAGTAAATTTAAGTAAAAAAAAATTCAATAATAAAGGTTAATTCTAGAGACTATGATATTTGGTAAAAGAGAATAAGACTATGTTTTTGATTTTAAGTAAAGTAATTTATATTTTTGAAGTATTAAAAATCTTAAAAGATTCATGTAAAAAGAAAAGAATTAAACTTTATATAATTTTTAAGTTAATAAAAATTTGTTAAGTGAAGAAATGTAAGAAGTTTCTAACTTTAAGAAGATGATAGTGAAGTTAAAAATCATTAAAGGCTATCCAGATATAGTAATTCTCATATACATAAAAAAAAGGAAGAAGAAAGAAAAGAAAAAAGGGATTAACAATGATCCTGAAAAGTAANTATTAGGGGTTAACTTTGGATAACTATATTTATGTTTCTAAACATATAGTAAATTTAAGTAAAAAATTTTCAATCATAAAGGTTAATTCTAGAGACTAAGATATTTGGTAAAAGTGAATAAGGCTATGTTTTCCAATTTAAATTAAAGGAATTTGTATTTTTGAAGTATTAAAATCTTAAAAGATTCACATAAAAAGAAAAAGAATTAAAGTTTATGAAATCTTTAAGTTAATATAAATTTGTTAAGTGAAGAAATGTAATAAGTTTTTAAAGAATTAAACTTTATGAAATCTTTAAGTTAATATAAATTTGTTAAGTGAAGAAATGTAAAAGTTTTTAAACTTTATGAAATCTTTAAGTTAATATAAATTTGTTAAGTGAAAAAAATGTAAAAAGTTTAACTTTAAAAAGAGGATAGAGAAAAAAATGTAAAAAGTTTTTAACTTTAAAAGTAAAGAAAATTGTACTTTTGAAATATTAAAAATCTTAAAGGTTCATGTAAAAAGAAAAGATTTAAATATGTAATTTTTAAGTTAATATAAATTTGTTAAGTGAAGAAATGTAAAAAGTTTTTAACTTTAAGAAGAGGATAGTGAAGTTCAAAATCAATAAAGGCTATCCAGATATAGTAATCCTCACATACATAAAAAAAAAAGAGAAGAAGAAAGAAAAGAAAAAGGGGATTTAAAATGATCCCGAAATGTAAAAAAAATAGAGAGAAAAAAGATGTGGGGAGAAGCTTGAGGAGATGCCTAATTAAAAATTGACTTCACTTAAATCAACATAAGGAAAAAGAGTTGGACACATTTTCTAAACANTATTAGGGGTTAACTTTGGATAACTATATTTATGTTTCTAAACATATAGTAAATTTAAGTAAAAAATTTTCAGTCATAAAGGTTAGTTCTAGAGACTAAGATATTTGGTAAAAGTGAATAAGGCTATGTTTTCCAATTTTAAGTAAAGGAATTTGTATTTTTGAAGTATTAAAATCTTAAAAGATTCACATAAAAAGAAAAGATTTAAAATTTATGTAATTATTTAGTTAATATAAATTTGTTAAGTAAAGAAATGTAAAAAGTTTTTAACTTTAAGAAGAGGATAGTGAAGTTCAAAATCAATAAAGGCTATCCAGATATAGTAATCCTCACATACATAAAAAAAAAGAGAAGAAGAAAGAAAAGAAAAAGGGGATTTAAAATGCTCCCGAAATGTAAAAAAAAATAGAGAGAAAAAAGATGTCGGGAGACGCTTGAGGAGATGCCTAATTAAAAATTGATTTCACTTGAATCAACATATGAAAAAAGACTTCTACACATTTTCTAAACTTTTTATTTGAGTATTAGCTTAATGATTAATAAATTTTTATGAAGTTCTTTTTTATATGAATTTTCTAAGTGACTTTAATATAACAACATGCAATTTTTCTTGGAAGAAATAGAGGATCAGAAATCTTAGACTTAATTACTGAATATCCTAGCACCTTTAGTATTAACTGGAGTTGTTTTGAATTTTTCTTAAGTTATACTATTATGTTTAGAGAACTTAAATATGGAAGTCTAGAAGTTAAATTCATTACCATAAGTCATATTTTTATGTAGTAGAGGAGTTAATTGAGGACAAGTAACATGTAAGTTTGGGGGATTTCGATACACCAAAAATATATGCATTTTTAGACCCAAATTTTATACTTATTTTTGGTGATATTGCACCTTAATGGAAGGTATTTTTATGTTTTCTTGCAGGTTGTTGATTTTTAGGACTTAAAGTAAAAATGAAGCAAAAAGAATAGAATTTGGAGTCAAAATTACATTTTTGAAGAAGTACTCAGCACCGACCACGCCAAGGGCAGCGCCGACCGCGCAAAACAACAGAACAGCTGAAACTTTTACTCAACGTTGATGGCGCCAGACTTGCACCAACAGCGCCAAAGGCGGTTCAGCCGTCGTTTCTAGAAGGTTTGATGTATTTNACCCAGATTTTATACTTATTTTTGGTGATATTGCACCTTAATGGAAGGTATTTTGATGTTTTCTTACAGATTGTTGATTTTTAGGACTTAAAGTAAAAAGGAAACAAAAAGAATAGAATTTGGAGTCAAAATGACATTTTTGAAGAAGCACTCAGCACCGACCACGCCAAGGGCAGCGCCGACCGCGCAAAACAACAGAACAGCTGAAACTTTTACTCAACGTTGATGGCGCCAGACTTGCGCCAACAGCGCCAAAGGCGGTTCAGCCGTCGTTTCTAGAAGGTTTGATGTATTAGGATGATTTTTTAATAGTTTTTGGAGTCACCTCTTGGAGAACCGACCTTGGGCTTTATTTGGGGCAAAATTCATCAGGAAATTGACTCCTTTTAGCTCCAAAATGTTCCACCACACTCCATTTTTGCCATTCTTCATAATACATCTTCATTCCACCACTATATTGGAGTCCATTAGTGATTTTTCTTTTATAGTTTAGAGTTTGTGTGGTGAAATTTAGTGTATGACTTTCTGTAAGAGTGTTGGAGAAGGAGAAAAGTGAGAGATAACTTCTTCCTGCATTTCATAATAAGGAAAGGCTACATGGGATTTGCTTTANCACCACTATATTGGAGTCCATTAGTGATTTTTCTTTTATAGTTTAGAGTTTGTGTGGTGAGATTTAGTGTAAGACTTTCTGTAAGAGTGTTGGAGAAGGAGAAAAGTGAGAGATAACTTCTTCCTGCATTTTTAAGGAAAGGCTACATCGGATTTTCTTTGAGAAAGAGATTCAAATAAGTTCTGTTTGTTTATTAGTGTTGTATGAACTTTCTTTTATATATGAAATTTGTGTTTTGTTGTGTCATTCTCCTGAAGTCTGAGTAGTTCCCTCTATCTTTCTCCTTACTTTGAGATATGGTGAATTGAAGTTATAATATGATGTGTCAATATTAAAATATAAAATAAATAGAGATGATTTATCAACTCTAAACTTAATTTACATTTCAATCTGGCCAATTGAATTGTTAAAATATGTATATGAAAATGGAGTATGAGTTCTACAACATAGTGAGGATCACATTTGATTTCATAGAGGAGAAATTCATTCATGGAATTAAGTGTAAATAAATAAGAAAATATTCTTTGTTGGGTGTAGAATTGGAGAGTCTTTAGGGTGACAGACTAAAATCCCCAATTCCGTCTTAGTGTTTAAAACTAAAGCGAGAGTTAGCCTCCAAGGGAAGGGAAGTGGGAGCTCTGGCGTGGGAGCCTATATCCTCCTAGCCTAGCCATTTAGGGACTAAACCTAGGATTAGCCAATGATTTTCTATGCACTGTATCAGGGTAGAGAATTATAATTGATCTTATTTGGCATAATGCATATTATAAACATTTATCTTACTTCATTTCACCAGAACCTCATTGTAGTAAGAAGGATGATTTTTCATATAAGAAATATTCAATACATAAAAATAGTTAGTATATTAGTATTTACTTTTTAAACTTTGTATTTTTGTTTAGCAAATAGTTAAGTACTTCAGTTTTGATAACATCTCAACATTCAAATTAGTATNGAGGGTTCCCGATCTTCCAATAGAGACGTATTAATTTAGTTGAAGTTGTATTTTTTTTTTTGTGATGTTTGTAAATAAATTTTGAGTTGCCTTATATTTTTGAAATGTTGTGAGGTATTTTTGTTTGAAATTTTGTTTTTTGGTTTTGGTTTTGTTTTGTTTTAACATGCAAGTGNACTTTCTTTTATATATGAAATTTGTGTTTTGTTGTGTCATTCTCCTGAAGTCTGAGTAGTTCCCTCTATCTTCCTCCTTACTTTGAGATATGGTGAATTGAAGATATAATATGATGTGCCAATATTAAAATATAAAATAAATAGTGATGATTTATCAACTCTGAACTTAATTTACATTTCAATCTGGCCAATTGAATTGTTAAAATATGTATATGAAAATGGAGTATGAGTTCTACAACATAGTGAGGATCACATTTGATTTCATAGAGGAGAAATTCGTTCATGGAATTAAGTGTAAATAAATAAAAAAATATTCTTTATTGGGTGTAGAATTGGAGAGTCTTTAGGGTGACAGACTAAAATCCCCAATTCGGTCTTAGTGTTTAAAACTAAAGCGAGAGTTAGCCTCCAAGGGAAGGGAAGTGGGAGCTCTGGCGTGGGAGCCTGTATCCTCCTAGCCTGGCCATTTAGGGACTAAACCTAGGATTAGCCAATGATTTTCTATGCACTGTATCAGGGTAGAGAATTATAATTGATCCTATTTGGCACAATACATATTATAAACATTTATCTTACTTCATTTCACCAGAACCTCAATGTAGTAAGAAGGATGATTTTTCACATAAGAAATATTCAATACATAAACATAGTTAGTCTATTAGTATTTACTTTTTAAACTATGTATTTTTGTTTAGCGAATAGTTAAGTACTCCATTTTTGATAACATCTCAACATTCAAATTAGTGACAGTGATTTCGTTTCATTTTCTGTAAATTTCATAGTAAAACTTATCATTGTCAATTTACACCTTCCCTGTGGGATCGATATTTGGGGCTTAAATAGAACGTCCTTTATTACTTCATAATGATATGTATACTTACTTAGAATCCCATTATTAATTGCCTATAATTATATATATTACACAACTTACTTTTCTTACAAGGATCAAGTATTTGGCGTTGTAGTGGTGTCAACTTCATAAATCCTTACATACAAAAAATTGGGATCAGCCGACAGCGCCATCAGGAGTGCCGACGGAGTCCTGAGTAGTTTTTCATGTACAAAGAGAATTCAGCAGACCTTTGAGTGATTTTGCTCCTCAATAACTACCGAGAGGTGCTTTTAATGTCCTAAACACTANATCCTTACATACAAAAAATTGGGATCAGCCGACAGCGCCATCAGGAGTGCCGACGGAGTCCTGAGTAGTTTTGCATGTACAAAGAGAATTCAGCAGACCTCTGAGGGATTTTGCTCCTCAATAACTACTGAGAGGTGCTTTTAATGTCCTAAACACTACCTTGGTGTCGGCACTATTTTTGGTGTGGGGTTTGCCCGTAAGAAGCTGTCGGTCATCGGAATTGAAATCTCGTTGCCCGCTTCGGAAGAACGTTTAAAAATTGNTTTGTCAATCATGGATTAAGTAATCCAAGTTCACATATTGAGAAAATCATTGTGCAAAGACATTGGGAAGTTTTGTGCTACACTACTGCTGCAGTTGTAGTACTAGTACTAAATGAATTCTATGCTAACTTATATGGAATTACCCAAGGAGTGTCTTCATTTGAGTTAAGGCTGTACCATTTACTCCGGTTTGAATTAATGATATGTATATGATATAAAACGTTACAATCTTTCATTATACAAATTTTATCCCAACGAGAGGTATGATGCCAGATGTATATAATTTTCTGACGGATGAAAATGATAATTAGGAAATCATAGATGAGGGATAAGTTAGTTTCTCTGCTTCACTGCTTAATTGAATATCAAAATAATGATATTTCTTCATATCTGCAAAATTACTCACTACCTTGAAGATTAGTAGAGTTACAAGAAAAAGTACCATTTTAAACTATTGCATTCAAATAGAAAACCCCATCGATGTGGGGTCGATTATTTTCAAATTTTATATAGGTATTACTATGAATGGGTCAATATATGGACTGGGGCATCCTTCCACAATTTTCTTACATTGTAGTCAATCTCAAGTTCCATATGAAAGTTAGGAGAAATTTTAATTACCTTGGGAGCCCATGATTCCTATTAATGGTAATTATATTGGGAATGGAAATGAAGCATTAGATGTTATTTTAAATCATTCATCATATGCTTCAACACTNTTTGTCAATCATGGATTAAGTAATCCAAGTTCACATATTGAGAAAATCATTGTGCAAAGACATTGGGAAGTTCTGTGCTACACTACTGCTGCAGTTGTAGTACTAGTAGTAAAGGAATTCTATGCTAACTTATATGGAATTACCCAAGGTGTGTCTTCATTTGAGTTAAGGCTGTACCATTTACTCCAGTTTGAATTAATGATATGTATATGATATAAAACGTTACAATCTTTCATTATACAAATTTTATCCCAACGAGAGGTATGATGTCAGATGTATATAATTTTCTGACGGATGAAAATGATAATTAGGAAATCATAGATGAGGGATAAGTTAGTTTCTCTGCTTCAGTGCTTAATTGAATATCAAAACAATGATATTTCTTCATATTTGCAAAATTACTCACTACCTTGAAGATTAGTAGAGTTACAAGAGAAAGTACCATTTTAAACTATTGCATTCAAATAGAAAACCCCATTGATGTGGGGTCGATTATTTTTAAATTTTTTATAGTTATTACTATGAATGGGTCAATATATGGACTGGGGCATCCTTCCACAATTTTCTTACATTGCAGTCATTCTCAAGTTCCATATGAAAGTTAGGAGAAATTTTAATTACCTTCGGAGCCCATGATTCCTATTGATGGCAATTATATTGGGAATGGAAATGAAGCATTAGATGTTATTTTAAATCATTCATCATATGCTTCAACACCATTGTTGCCACAAATAGTTGGAAGCTTGATAGCTTTGGAAAAGAAAATGAAGAAAATAGAAAGAGAACCTTAGAGTACTACAAATGTAATAGAAAATTTTAACTACCTTTTCTATCACCTAGATTGGAGGATGAAGGAGAACTTTGATCATACTGAGACAATTGAAGCAGGATTGGTGCAGATGTTCAAGAAAAATGGATGAATGATGAAAATTTGACTAATCAATTCCCGTACCAACCCTTCTACAATTTACATCTCCATTACCAGTCTATGGGAGATGTTGGAGGAGGAGAAAGTACTGAAGATGATGCAGAATAATTGAAGAAGTTGGAATCTCTACTACTTTATTATACTTATGTTTTTTAATGTAGCTGTGTGGATTTAATTTACTTTACTTTACTTCAGAACTTTATTGACTTTCAATGTGTATAGTTTTGTGTCGGCATTTTAGTTTTGTGGCTTTGATTTTATAATTTAGTTTTCTTTAAATCTGTGGAAGAGTGATTAGAAAAAATGTAATTATAAAAAGTGTATTTTCTTATATAAAAGTTAGTTTGGTGTTATTTGTGAAAATACTGTTTTGTGAATTATTTTAAAATGAAAATTAGTGTTTCAAAAGACTAAATATACTTTGCAGTAAATTGAAATTTGCAAAAATAGAAAAATGAAATTTCTGGCCACTTGCACCGGCATGGGCACCGACGGCGCCAGCATGGGCACTGACAGCGCCCTCGACATGAACCGACCCAAAGACCCTTAAATTCTATGATTTGCACAGTAAAATACATTTTTTACCCTTTGAGTCACCTTCAACCTTCGGTTTTTGCACCTAGGACTTGATATTGCTCGGATTTGAGTTGATTTTAGGGCAAACAAAGTTCGGATTTCACCTTCTATAGGTAAGACCTACACTTTGAACTAAGAATTTTTCATTTTCACCAAGGATTTATCTTATATTGCTGAGATTCAAAATTTTGAATGATTTTTTAAGATTCTTANATGCCACAAACAGTTGGAAGTTTAATAGCTTTGGAAAAGAAAATGAAGAAAATAGAAAGAGAACTTTAGAGTACTACAAATGTAATAGAAAATTTTAACTACCTTTTTGATCACCTAGATTGGAGGATGAAGGAGAACTTTGATCATACTGGGACAATTGAAGCAGGATTGGTGCAGATGTTCAAGAAAAATGGATGAATGATGAAAATTTGACTAATCAATTCCCGTACCAACCCTTCTACAATTTACATCTCCATTACCAGTCTATGGGAGATGTTAAAGGAGGAGAAAGTACTAAAGATGATGCAGAATAATTGAAGAAGTTGGAATCTTTACTACTTTATTATACTTATGTTTTTTAATGTAGCTGTGTGGATTTGATTTACTTTACATTACTTTAGAACTCCATTGACTTTCAATGTGTATAGTTTTGTGTCAGCATTCTAGTTTTGTGGCTTTGATTTTATAATTTAGTTTTCTTTAAGGCTGTGGAAGAGTGATTAGAAAAAATGTAATTATAAAAAGTGTATTTTCTTATATAAAAGTTAGTTTGGTGTTATTTGTGAAAATACTTTTTGGTGAATTATTTTAAAATGAAAATTAGTGTTTAAAAAGACTAAATAGACTTTGCAGTAAATTGAAATTTGCAAAAATAGAAAAATGAAATTTCTGGCCACTTGCACCGGCATGGGCGCCGACGGCGCCAGCATGGGCGCCGACAGCGCCCTCGACATGAACCGACCCAAAGACCCTTAAATTTTATGATTTGCACAGTAAAATACAATTTTTACTCTTTGAGTCACCTTCAACCTTCGGTTTTTGCACCTAGGACTTGATATTGCTCTGATTTGAGGCGATTTTAGGCAAACAAAGTTCGGATTTCATCTTCTATAGGTAAGACCTACACTTTGAACTAAGAATTTTTCATTTTCACCAAGGATTTATCTTATATTGCCGAGATTCAAAATTTTGAATGATTTTGTAAGATTTTTAAGAAAATTATATGGTGAAGAACTCTTACTTAGTAGATTTAAGTTTAAAACGTTCCACGTTGTGATTTTCAGAATATTTGAGAATTTATTTAGATTTTATCAAATTCNTCTTTGGTGAAGAACTCTTACTTAGTAGATTTAAGTTTAAAACGTTCCACATTGTGATTTTCAGAATATTTGAGAATTTATTTAGATTTTATCAAATCTTCTTAGATTTACCATGGCACCTAGAATGAGCAAGGAAAGAGAAAGATGGATTTTGATTATCAAAGGTTTGTCAACTACAAGGCTAAAGAAAAAGGTGGATTTTGATGATCAAAGGTTTGTCAACTACAAGGCTAATATTTGCTTCAATTGTCAACTTACAACTAAAAAAGTGATTTCGGATCGAGGATTTAAAAATCTAGGAGGAGAAGTCGAGAGAATAATCATTGTTCGACAGTGGGAGAATTTTTGTTACTTTACTAGNAATTGTCAACTTACAACTAAAAAAGTGATTTCGGATCGAGGATTTAAAAATCTAGGAGGAGAAGTCGAGAGATTAATCATTGTTCGACAGTGGGAGAATTTTTGTTACTTTACTACCGAGGCTATTATTCATGTAGTAATGGAGTTCTATGCCAATTTCAAGGAGACTTCTGAAGACTATGTGTTTGTTCGAGGGAAAATGGTGGAGTTTACTCCAAGGAATATTAATGAATTTTTATTAATTAGAAGATGTGTATAGCTGCCAGTACAAATCATTTTCTGCAACGAATGTGGCCTTGGATGAAATTATTTATTTTCTTACTGATGGAAGTGGAACTTGAAAAGTGAATGATGGTGTTAAGGTAAACATTCCTCTTTCTATGTTAAATATAGTATCTAAGGTCTGACACTACCTTATTTTTAGAAGAATGATACCAATAATTGATCATAGTGAGGTTACAAATGATAGAGCCATCTTGAGCTTCTGTATTAAGCAGATGAGAAGGATAGATGTTGACTCTATTATTTATAGGAACACACAATCTATTGCTTTGGGAGAGACCACTGGTGGTCTAGCACACCCTGCCCTGATTTTCAGAGTTGATTTTAGGGCAAATGAGGAGAGGATTGAACCTCTAAAACCTATTGGGCCTGCCAATATATAGACTTATGAATTTCATGTTGGATGGAGATCTGGAAGTAGGACCAGGGATATTACTTCTACTTCAAGTACTACTTCTAATACCCCTACTATCTAAGAACTTATAGAACAGATGATGATCCAAGAGGGAGGTATCTTTAGAATGGATAGTGGAATAGAAGATATGGAGGCCAGAAATGCTCACAATGATGATTTGATAAGACAGAAGTTCTAATATGATGCTGCTTATGATGATGCAATGGTTAGATATATGTGGGGTGATCACTCAGCTCAGTTTCCTACTAATCCTGTTGTTACTTCAAATCAGCAGCAAAATTTGTATGTGGAAGAAGAAGAAGAAGAAGACGATGATTGGTGATGTGTTATTTAGATTTTTTTTTGTTAATGTTTGGTTGTACTTTAATGTTGAGACTGTTTGTTTTTAGATTGTGACACTTTATTTTTATTTATTATGTTTTGTTGTGAATAATAGATCTCTGAAACTGCTGGATGTTATAAATTTTTAGTACTTTTTTGGACGTATTTGTAGTTAAATTTTTCTCAGCAAATTTTTACATGTATCTTGTGTTATTTAATGTTTTAAGTCTTTTAGCTTTTCATATTAGCACCTAAAATATTTCAGAGTTAAGTTTCAAA
>JXCR01092109.1:0-19171 GCA_002079205.1 Phalaenopsis hybrid cultivar | reverse complement strand
ATATATATATATATAACTAAATCTAAATTAATTTCAAAATATAAAAAATTACGGCCGACAAGCGGAAGATCCTGGGTACACCTGTCAACACTCCTTACTTATTTAGAAACAAGTATTTGAGGAAGGACTATTGTCATGTCTTGCCGAAGAGTTTCCTGCCCCTTTACTTTTTAAGGTTTTGATTCCAGATTCAGAAATCGTTGAGATGATCTCGGAAGGAGGTGTCCCTTCAATTGATTATATCTCGGAGCCACCTCGGGTTGACCTTGACGTGGTGCCCGAAATTAATCATGAGGATGGCTTATTCTTATCCGGGAACCTTTCTGATATATCAGATGATCTCATCAAATGAGGATAACTTCCTACGAGAGGAACTTCATCATTTTGATATGGCTACCCATCATTTCATGACAATTGACTATGAGAGCTCAAAGCTCCAACACCGATAATCAAGCCCCTGATCCCGTTGAGGTTGACCATCACGAGAGATGGCCCAAGAGTTGATTAAGGGGATCAGAGCAAGAACGAGGCTATTGCTCTTCCACAAAATCAAATCGCCCTATTTGCAGTTCAGATAGCGACATTGCAAGGTAAGAGGGCAGCGTCCGACATAGTTTTGCACCGTATATAAAGCGAGGAACACCCGACCGCCTCTATTGTACCTATGGTAGCTTCCAGCGAAGTTCATACCACTTCTACTGATGTTGCTCACCATGAGCACACCCCCTCGGACTCACACCTACAGTCCTTAGTGGATGCCAAAGTCAAGGCAGCCTTGGCAGCCCAACAGGGTGAGACCCTTGTGTGAAGGGGTAGACCTTATCCCGAGGCTTATGAATATATCACATCTCCTTCAGTGTTTGAACCTTCTTGTTTCAAGCGGTATGGTACGTCTGGAAATCCTTGCCAACATATTGCTCAATTCAGAGCACTTTGTTACAACATTAGCAACAGCGATGCACTTTACTTGGTTTGTTTGTCAACAGTTTAGCAAATTTGCTTTTGAATGATATGTCGATTTACCAAATGAAGCATTCGAGACTTTTGTTGAATTCAAAAACGTGTTTATTAAACAGTTTGTTGGAGCACAACATAAAGTCACCATGGTGACCTGATGTTATTCCAACAAGGTTCAATTGAATCTTTGTATTATCATTCGATGGCGCAATTTCAAAATGAAATGTGAACCACAATTGCAGGAGTACTATGTTGATTAATCATATTTGCATGTATGCAACTTCCACCGTCGTAGAGGACCCATGAGGTGGAGAAGTCCAAATAGCCCAAAGCCTGCACTTACCACAAAAATTTGGGGCATGTTCATGAAGATTGTTATCTTTTTAAGTATTGGCTCGAAGCGTGCTACAAGGACGGAGAGATAGAGATATCGGAGCAGTTCTTGGAGAAGCCTCTTGGACGAGGATCAGCTAAACTCGTTGAGACCACTTCGACCATGCCTTTTGTGGATGATATTATTACTAATGTATCTTCTTTTTATTTTAATGTCAATGTAAGCTCGAACAAGGGATGTGAGATTCCCCGATGAAACTTATACTAATTATGAATTAGTGAAAAAGATATTTCTTCTTACTTTTCCTTTTATCATGTTTTTATGGTTGATTCCTATGAGCCAGATATATGATGATGATGATGACGATGATGATGAAGGGAGGAGCAATGCCAGTCGTTGCCTTCCCACAGTGACACATGTCGCATTTATGATAGTCTTAGTGATTCATTGTGAGAACATGACTTTCGAGGATCTACCTGAATGTTCCACTAGGGAAGATCCTTCGGGGTCCCTTAATGAGAATGTTCAAGAAGTCCGCCTAAGATGCGACAAAATTCTTCCTCCAAGGGTGGCCATGCCCACACCAAAGAAAAAAAAAGACATTATCACCCAAAGGGTAGAAGATCATCATGAAGTTCCTAGTTAAGAAACTAAAGATCCTTCTACTTTGGTGGATTATAACGTGTTGGTACACCTTAAAATGTTACAAGCCACTTTGAGCATTGTTAACCTCATTTTTGGTTGAAGTCTAGCTTTTTCCTCTTTAGTAGCCTAGGGTCTAGTCATAAGACTTTTCTGTTGACTATTCCTAGAGAACTAGAAAAGGAACCATCACAATTAGAAATTCTAAACTCCTTTTTGCTCAACTTGAAGCACCACATGTTGATCCTAACCTCTAGCATTTGGTAGGTGGGGTCAGCATGGAGGAGCTCAAGAGGAGTCCCCCATAGGAAGGTCAAACCTTAGGACTAACCCTGGGTGGACTGGTCTTGATTTGGCTAGCTTGCACACACTTTTTTACACACCCAAAACTCTAGGACCCTTTTAATTTGGTCTCTCGACTCTTTTTGGGAAGCTTATGTGGATGAACTTATACCCCTAATCCTTAGCTAAGAGGGTTAGGACCAACATTTTGAACATCTAAAATGAGTCCTCATATGGCTCATATTGGTTTGGCATGATTTCATAGCTTGTTTGCCCATTCTAGCCCAAAAAAATTAAAGTATGGAACTCATTGAGTTGAGCTTAGTAAATTCATTTCGATTAAGTGAATCAGAAAGAAAATAGTGGTGTCGGAACGAGGGAACCGTAGGATTCTAACCGATGTCGCTCTAATCAACTTTAATATCCCCCATAAAATTTAAATAACCATAACCTTAGGGAACACTTGATTTGGCATCTTAACTTGAGGTATTAAAAAACTTAAACTTGCTACGACGAGAAGCTTGGAGCTAGCATCGTGGGCAGCATGGTCATCTTCAACAGCAAAACATGTCTACACCAGCTAAATTATTCATTGGAATTAAACACCAATCCATAGGACCTCTAGGTTGTTTGTTTATGCAACATAAATCTTCAACTTATCTTTAGGCCTTTGTATAGCCCTGCTATGCATTTAAGCCCTAACTCGTTTTAAAATTTCAAAATTGTCGTTCATCACGACCTAGATCCTCACATCTTCCAGACTATTTGTGTGAACGTTTCACACGAATGTAAGCCCTAAGTTAAGAAAATTGGCAGGATGAACTATTTAAATATCTCTCCTCTAAATTGAAGCAAAACATTAGGATGATTTGGGAAGTCACTACGGTTCTCCTCAGGATCTATGACATCCCCTAGTTCTTCTTCCTTTGGATTCCAAAAATAAAATGTTCCAAATTTGAGTCATTCTCCTTTCACACATCTTTGTCCAATTTCATTGAAAAGTCTTATTCTTTGAATATATTAGTTGATCTTGACGCTTTTGTTAATATCATTAGCTTCCTTACTCTCGAGTTACTCTCCTTAAAGACAAGGTGATTGTGCTTAGACAGAATCATGCTTAATGGCTTCAATGAGAAAGGTCAAAAGACCTTAGGATCTATTACTTTGTCTCTCCAATTTGGAGATTTCATAGAGTGAAACCAAGTTCCATGTGATTGATGGAAACACGGCTTTTAGTGCTTTTGCTCCGATATACGTGGATCCATGAGTATGGGATAGTACCTTCAACCCTCCATCAGCGCATCAAATACATGTGTGTAGGAGTTTTCTATCCTAGGGGACATTCAACCCTTTCCTATTAACGAGGTGGGTGTTTACGATGATGTTGAGTACTATGTGCCCTCTAAGAAGGCATCTCTTTCGACCTTAGTTTTTAAGGGAAGTCCACAGACCCCCCTCCCCTTCCTAATTCTCTTCTGACGAAAGTTAGGAGGTGATGAAGTAGGAAGGAAATGTATAGTTTCCCTGTGGCTTCAAAGCGAGAGCCAAGGGTCCCCACTCTACTATCAGCTAAGGTGTAAATCAAAGCCACATTGAATTCTGAATATGATCCAGACAAGGCTTTACTCATAGGCAGCTCAATAAACTTACATGGATATAGCTATATGAGGATACTGATGAGGAGATACTTTTGCTACCCTCAACAATCATAATCCCCCATTTGTGTAAGTTATCCTTATCAGACGAGGTGTTGACCATTGACCCTGTACCACGAGGTCATTATAAGGACTTGATGATTGCACATCAATCAGTAATTAAAGATAGGGATGTAAACGAGCCAAACACGAACAAGCTTAGACTCAGCTTGTGTTCGCTCATTTATATTTCGAGCTCAAAAAGTGTATTCATGTTCGACTCATTTGCTTAGCGAGCCGAACACGAGCCGCTCACGAACAAAGAGTCGATTTGATAACCCTAATCACGTAGTCATAAGATGTTAAGCATTGGGGCAAGATTTAAAACATCATTTGAATCTAATTTAATAATTTTTATTATATTTTCTTAATTTATACTTTTAATTGATTATAAATCTTTGTAGCCTTGTAGTAAATTAATTTTTTTGAAAATACTACTCAAGTCGAACACGAATGAACAAATATTTGTTTGTGTTGTTCGTGTTCGGGTCGTTAACTTAGCGAACGAGCCGAACACGAGCTTCTTAACGAGCCCAACACGAGCCGTTCGCGAACAACGAGACATTTTGATAGCCCTAGTTGAAGAGTTGAAGACCTTTTATGTATCTCATCGACTCGAGTCTAAGGAGGACATTTTATTTTATAAAGTTGATTCCCATGTAATAAATCATGATGTAATACTTTTGAATGATAAAAATGAAGAAATAGAGGATATTCCTCTTTCTTATTATCGCTCTCCTCTCATTGATAAAAAGCTTGGTAATGGGTTGTTACCCGAGAAATGGTCTATTCACCAAGCCAGGATGTGTAAGGCTATGTGGCAGAATAGACCCCTTATGGAAAGGTCCAGATTAGGTCATGCCAAAAAGCCTAATAAAACCAAGCTCCCCAAAGCCTCATGTAAGGTGATTTCGGTGGTGGAAAGCACTACTAATGAGGAGGTCAAAGTTAGGGACACCTCTCCAAAGCTTGAGGATGATGTCTCTTTGATCGTCGATGAGTTGGTCGAAGCCAACCTTGGTACAGTTGACGATCCTCATCCAACTTTTATAAGCAGATTCTTATCGGACTCTATGGTTGCTAAAATAATAAAAAAACCTGAAAGAGTTTCGTGACTACCTTGCTTGGAGCTAACCAGAGATGTCAAGGTTAGCTCCGGAGGTAGTCATGCACCACTTAGCCATTGATCCAAGTATTGTTCCTATAAAACAATCTTCTCGGATAATGTGGCCCACGGTAGAGCAAATAGTCATTGAAGAGACCAAGAACCCCATTGAGACTGGCATTATTAGGGACGTCTCATACCCTACATGGCTTGCAAACATCGTTCCCATTCAACAGAAGAACAAACATATACGAGTTTGCATCAGCTTTCGGAACGTGAATAAAGCTTTCCCGAAAGAAGATTTTCCTTTGTCAGTACCAGAGCTTATACGATGTTCTACATTATGGATGGTTTATCTGGTTACAATCAAATCAGGATGGCCCCAGAGGAAGAAAAATATACAACTTTTCATACTCCTATCAAAATCTTTTGCTAAAAGGTTATGCCATTTAGCTTGAAGAATATCGGAGCAACCTATCAGTGTGCTATGACGCGCATCTATCTTCGACGACCTCACTCCATCATCAAGTTGAGTGTTAGATCAACAACATAGTGATTAAGATTCGTTCCGAAGAGGATCATCTATTAGATCTATGGATTGTTCTAGACCTCCTTAGAAAATACGATCTAAAGATGAAGCTGTTGAAGTGTGTCTTTGACATATCTTCTAGGAAATTTTTGGGCTTCATTGTCCGTCATAGGGGCATTTAAATTGATCCCAGTAAGATTAGATCCAACATAAAGATGGAGCTTCCTAAGAGTTTAACGCAATTGTGTTCCTTTCAAGGGAAGCTTTCTTTATTAAGAGGTTTATTTTGAATATTTCTGGTTGATGTTAGCATTTTTCTGCATTGACCAAGAAATTTGCTCGCTTCCACTAGGACGAAGCATGTCACCATGCTTTCGATGATATTTAGTGTTATTACTGAATCCTTCAGTACTAGCAGCTCCTACCCAGAGAAAACTCTCATCATCGCTCTTGATGAGTCGAAAGAAGCCTTGTAGGCCCAAATGAATGAGGATGGGAGAAAAGAATGTTTTGTGTTGTCCTAAATGGCATTTCATCCTGTAGAAATGAAGTATTCGTCGATTGAAAAGCATAGCTTAGCATGGATAACTTCAGTTCAGAAGTTTAGACACTATATTGATCAGATTTCAAGGGTAAATTCCTTGCAGTATTTGATGACCCGTCCCACTTTTGTTGGACTGTTGATTAGATGGGCTATGATATTGTTCGAGTTTGACATTTCATATGTCCCTCAACGAGCTATCAAGGGACAGGTGTTAGTTGATTTTCTAGCAGCTCACCAGATCCCGGTAGATTCGTCTCTTAAAGATGATTTTCTCGATGAGTTGGATGGCTTTTGATTCCTAAGATTGGGAGTTCTATTTTGATGGCAAATTCCCTAAAGGAAGGGTCACTGAGATCTCTCCCAAAGGTACAATAAGGGGTTGGGTTGGTATTTATATCACCAGAGCACAACATTCTCCGCTATCCTTATAGTTTAGCGGAGCTCTGTACTAATAATGTTGTTCAATATGAGAAACTGATCTTAGGACTTGAGGTAGCTATTCAAATGAGCATCAAGAGAGTCAAAATCTATGGTGATTCTAAACTTGCTTAGCCAGAGCCTATGATAAGCTCGTGAGGCCCCATACCTTTATGCTTGGAGAGTTGGTGCTGATTTTAGGCCTCCCAATTGCGACTCATCGTTGAAGGCATAAGAAGTTTGAGCCCATATGGGAAGAACCTTTTGTAGTCGAGAAGGTCTATGAAGTAGGAGGCTACTTGTTGATCGACGTAGGTGGATCTCATCAGATGCCCCTATCAACGTACGATACTTGAAGAGGTATCATGCTTAGGCATACTGCGTATTTGATGTATCGGATGTACTTCATATGAAAGGTTGATAATTCAAAGCTTTTATGTACTATATAATTCAATTATTAAGCAATAAAAATACATCTTCTTGATATTGCATTTGTTTGAGCTATTTATGATGACTTCCTTATAATTACTAGGGTATCATGCTACATACTTCAGGATGACAAATTTGCATATAAGAGAAGTCTTGTGTATCTCTTAAAATTGATTGTTTAATTGTCATACATGCGAGGAGTAAGTTCTACGGGTGACCTATACCTAGCGTAACCGGTAATCGGCGTGAGAAAATCCACAAACTTCTCTTATCTTTTCTCTTTGGTTACGTGCTCCGGGCAGGTACAAATTAGTGTATCCCACACATCAATAATGAGTACGGTACATATGTTTGTCCCATTCATTCATAAATGAGTGTGATAAATTCCCTATAAGGGATATCTTCAAGTTTAGCCTTTGACCTAAACATCATTTAGTTGGTGCATCTTTCATAACCAACCGTTTTGGTATCTCGATTGACCGAAGTCAATAGCATTTGATACTCGTCATGTGTAACAGAAGTCTTGAGCGTCTCTTAAATTGATTGTTGGATTGTCATACAGGCAAGGTGTAAGTCTTACGGGTGGTTTATACCTGACACAATCAATAATCAGTGAGAGAGAGTCATTGTACCTCTCTTACCATGAGTTTTCAGGTACATGCTTCAAGCACGTCCAAATTAGTATATCCCATCCATCAAAAATGAGTGTGTTGGATATACTTGTCCCACTCATCTTAATGAGTGTGGAAAATAAACTTGTTAAGGGATTTGTGCTTAACTCTAAAGCTAAGCATTTTATAGTTAGTGCAACTTGGTTAGCTAATCTTTGTAGTATCTCGATTGATTGGAGTCGATTTCACCCAACACTTCCCATATGCGGGAAAACCATGCACTTTTCCTAGCACTCTTTTTGAGGATACACTTCATACAATTCTGAATTAGTAGTATCTCATTCATCATAAATGAATGTGGTAGATACTCTAGCCAACTCATGGATGTGATATGTATCCTTTACAGGATACATCTGAGTATGGCTTAAAAGCTAAGAACTTTGTGGTTAGTCATTCTAGGTTTAGATAATTCTCTAGCAGAAGTTGTTTCGCTAATCTTACGAGGGTACCCCTCACAATTGGGTCATCTGGCTAGTCTAATTGCTTGATACATTTGAGACTCGATCATTTTTTATTGTCTTGCCAAAGTGAGATAGTGTATTGGTTTAAACCTCATTGATTGTCTACCAATCCATGTTTTCTAATCAGAACATTCTGATGTCTGCCCCAGTATTTTCCTTAACGAGAGTTGCTTTAGCCAACTATCACAGAAATATCCATTGAAATTTCCTCAACAAAAAAAACTATGATAGTTCTGAGGAATCTATAAAGAAAGTTATTCATTGGTGCTTATGAAAGCACCTTAAGTTTGACCATTAAGTCCACCTAGGCTTCGTGATATTTTCGATCGACTCAGTTGATTTTATTCGCTTTGTCAAGTGACATGGATCGGCTGTCTAACCGACCCATGTCTTGTTGAGATATCTGATGCCTTCCCTGGCAAGAGTTAGTTTGCTAGTTTGGAGGAATCTTCAACAAGAGTTATCTTGCCAATGCTTGGGAAATCTTGTGGTTGGAACATCTTGTTTGTCCAATCTCATTGATATCCTTGATCAACTCAGTTAATTCTTATTACCTTATCGAGGACATGTCGTATCGGTTTTCTAACCAGCCCATGTTCCATCGGCATACCTCACTAGCCGACTATATTATGATGCTTGCTCTCTTGATGGGTTCACCTCGATCAGTTGAAATTGATATCCCTCAAAAGAAGCATCTTACCGTGTTGAGCCTGTATCATGCATCAAGCAGATAGTTGAACATGCTACCTCTGACTACTTTGCCACGTGATTGCTTGTTTGATGTTCTACTCGATGAGAACTATATCGACTTTCTAGTCAATTGCTCGCATGAGGCATCTTTGATGGTTGAGATTACTCAGGTTAGTCCAACCATTTTCCATCGGCTATGCTACCTTGGCTATCTAGTTTGATTTATAGTCAGGATACATATCATCTAAACTATTTGACGTTTAGTCAGGATACATGACTCCTAGACTATTTGATTTATAGTCAGGATACATAACTACAAATTAGAATGAAATATATGACATGTAGAGGGCATACTTTTCGATGTTTTACATTGTTTTAAACTATAAAATGCTTGAGAAATGTTTATTTTATCTTAATTGTGTACAAAACAAGGCAAATGGAGAAATTGGAGCAAAATAGAGAGAAAACAAGCAAAATTGAAGAACTTCAAACTAGCGCACTCGCTTTAACCCCAGTGCACCCGCGCCATGTTTGGCGCCCCTGCGCTTTGCGTAAAGTACCACGCCGCAAGCAACATGTTCGCATCGGCTTGTTTGTTTAAGCTTCACTGCCCTTGTGCCACTGTCGTGGCACACTTGTGTTGTAAGTACCGCACCCGAGCCCACGTCAGTTTGCAGAATCTAATTTTAGAAAAAAATTTCTTGTCTTTGTCGAGCTTCTCCTATAAATTGACCTATAAGGCTGATCTTAGGTATCTCTGGATGACACGAGGCTGCAAGAAAGTAAGGTTTGATTAGAGAGAGTTCTATCTTGAGGTTTTCTTCCCTTCTTTGGTGAGAAACCATGAGAGATGAGTTTTTCTTTGAAGTATTTGAGAGTTGAGTTGTATGAGAGGAAGGTGCCTGCTCTTATGGAGAAAAAACTCATTTATTGTATGTTTTCCTTTGGTTTAATTCTTGCAATGAAGATCTACATGGAATCTGTTTCTATGATTTTCTCAACAATACGTGGCTAATACTTTTCTTCATGTCTCTGTGATGAAGCGATAGAGTTTTCTTTGTAGTTTTCAGTGATGTTTTCTATCGTTCTTGTGTTTTAAGGCATATGTTGTTGGTTAACCTAAGGACTTAATTTACTCCTAGTTTGACCAACTAGAATGTTAAAATATTTTGTGAAGTTACGACTCCTAACCGTTGCGTAGTGGAACAAAGAGTTAATCAGAGAATTCTGAGAGGATTGACACATTCCAATAGAATTCTGCAATCAATTGCACGGATCGGAACAGTTATGCAAAATGT
The DNA here is from genome assembly GCA_002079205.1 of Phalaenopsis hybrid cultivar. Taxonomy (NCBI): domain Eukaryota; kingdom Viridiplantae; phylum Streptophyta; class Magnoliopsida; order Asparagales; family Orchidaceae; genus Phalaenopsis; species Phalaenopsis hybrid cultivar. Next base: position 9,118 of record JXCR01092109.1, on the reverse strand, counting down.
CATAGGGATTAAGGAAGTCTCAACTTCCTGGATTTTGGTCTTCTTGTAACCTAGTCATATACATAAAAAGTATTGTAACCCCGATTGACGACAATCGTGTAGGAAAAATATTAAGTTTCAAACACCACAATCCCTAAATCATAGAGGCACGAGTCTCATCAAGCTTGAAGAAACGTTTGAAATTTCACCCACTGCTTCTGCTTCTTCTTTCTACGATCATTTTTTGTTTTAATTAGGAATACAACCCTCTATGTGAAATTTCCAAAGTACGTTCACCGGATTCGTAAACTAAAGATTTTTCTGTTGAAAAAATTGTTACACTTACCATGTGGGATCGATATACGGTATACTCTAAATGCATTATTACTTTACACATATACTTGCATTATGCAGTCAACTTACTTTGCAGTAAGTTTTGGCACGTCTAGCTTTTGGTTGTCCTAACAGAAGACCAAAAAACCAACCTTTAACAAAGGAAATAACAAAATATATAGCATTAGATAACTAGGAACACTCGGGCGGCAAGCCTAACCGAAACAATTAGGCCAGCCAACCCCTTTGCCTCCCTCCCTGAATCAGTTCAGCTTTCCCAATTGGATCAGCTGCCGGTTCAATAGAGCCCCGTGTCACAACCAGAGCCTTATGGGTAACTACAGACTTACAATGCCTAAATACAAGTGACTACAGCAATAGTGCTGAAGTAACAATGAACGGATCATAAATCAATCATGGAATAAATCTGCATTTCGAGTGGAGAAGACAGTATCGTTGATGGCACAATGCTGATTGAAAAGAGAACTAATATCTAACAAGACAAATTTGATCCTACTACAATTAGGTGGAGCAGCAATCAGCGTCTTTTACCGGATAAAAATGCTAATATCATATTAACAAAACCAAACAGAAAACTAGCAAGAAATACAAAATAATGAAACTTCAATCAATATTTAAGATCAAAAGCGTAAAGTTTTATTGCTTTTATACGGAATTAAACAAACTAAATCCACATAAAGGCAGAATTAATAAGCATTAGCAGAAAATAAGAAGAAACAAGTGCAAGATATGGAGAATTACCGGTGCCAAATAATTATGCGAACATCAGATGCTAAAAACAATCAGGTTAGGGATTTTCCGGCCCACTCTCTCTCACGCCGCTTAAGCTTAGCTTGCATCCTGTTGAACTTTTCTTTGCCTTTCTCAAGAAGAGGATCATGCACTACATATTCATTTGGATCATCCTTCCGAGCCATTGCATCCTGAAAGAGCTTTTAAGCTTCAATGCAATGAATATTTTTCATTTAAAAATAAAAAAATGGATTTCAGAAGTTGAAGTTTAGGATATAAGACTATACAAGTACATTTCCCTCGGAATGATTACGAGCAAACTTCAACTCATTCAGAAGCCACCCTGACTCATCCTTATCATTGTCCTTCAAGTTACTACGAGAAGGTGCAGATAGCTTGTCAGCTAAAGATTGCTTGAATTTCTCTAGCCTTGCTAGTGTCTGCATGAATAAACCAATAGAAGAAGAAAAATTAGTGCAGAATAAATCGGCATCTAAAATATTAAAAGATTATAGACTTTTATTATAAAAATTTATCAAATTTCTCGAGCCTTGCCAATGCTAACATTCTGCAATGAACAACGTTCCAATATAAGAAAAATCTAAGAGCAAAAAAGCTCGGTGTTTGCTGTAATATGGAATAGCAAGACTGACACAAACTTTAAGGTAGCATATGCACAAATCACAGTTATTTCTTTGGAAGGAACAGAGCTTTAAACCTTAGTTTATACTGAATAATGATTGTTAAAAGTTCAAGTAAGTTTTATGAGAAGACAAGAATTTCATACATCTTCCTCACGACCCTGATTTCTACGCTTCTTCTGTTTCAGTATCTGCCTTTCTTGCTCAGCATGAGATAGCAACTGTAAATCAGAGTCTGCTCGAGCCATTTGTTCAGCCTTAGCTTCTGACCCAATACCTTTTTTCTTTACAGAGAGCTTTTCAACATTGGGTGTAGACCGGCCAGCATGATTTCCATCATCATCATCTACCCTTTATAAAAACAGAAGAGATGAATTTTGATGATGTCTATAAAGCAAGTAACAAGTTTCTAACTCGCATATTAACCGAATGGATACAAAATTATAAGAAAAACGAATCTAAATTTTAGGAGCAGTGTTATCAATTTTTTTATGCAAAAGAAAGGCATGCATGCATCGAACTGGAGAGTGATTAAGAGAGAGAGAGAGAGAGATGACATTGACAAGAAATAAATAAAAATGGAAATAAAAGATGCTTTCAACGCAAAGCATAAATGGATTAACTCACATAACGAAAAGGCATACAAAATTGGAATAAAGAAATTCTTTGCTTCACTTCTGGAACAAAGAGAAAGTTCAACCTGCTGCAGCCATGAAAAACAAGAGAATACATGCTACCGTGTGACAATAATTAAATTACTTCAGAACCATGGAAATATATAGGTAATGTTAGAGTAAATATCAGTAGTAGAAGGTAATGTAAAGATTCATAGACACTAGGATGCCGAATATAAAGTGGACGATGAATCTTATTGCTAACAAAGCTTATGCAAACTCTATCAATATTCTGACAAAACCAAAACCTTCTTCTAACCGCAAATCATATTAGTCCTGACAATTTATAGATCAATAAATTGAATCCCTCTGATATCAAAAACACTTCAAGGAAAATACATGCAAAACATGCAATGACAAGACATACAAGAAGGCAGTTTCTGGAAAGAGACAATATTTGATAACACTGGATCACGGCCTACTTTATTCTTCCTGGAAAAAAATAAAAAGACAAGCATCATAATAAGCAAATTCTGAACATAAATTGCAAGGTAATTTGTGAGGTTCTCTCACAAACAATAAGATTGGAGTTGAAAATGTGTAAGTATCAGAATGCATAATACAATAGACACCCATAAACGTGAAGTTCATGTCTGTTACAGGCGGCCACAAGTGAAAATTCGACCTTCACAAAAAAAATAAATAAATAAATACAACAACAAAGCCTTAATCCCACTGCATGGGGGCGGCTATATGAATCTTTTTTCTCCATTGTGTCCTATTTAGTGTGATATTTTCATTTAGTTCTAATAAATTAAGATCATTTTTTATACAATAAGCCCAAGTCTTGCTAGGTCTACCTCTGCCTTTCTTAGCATAAGTCGAATCTAAAACATCTACCCTCCTAATCGGATCATCAGATGGTCGACATTTAATGTGACCAAACCATCTAAGACGACTCTCTAATTTTGTCTGTCACTAGAGCTACACCAACCCTATCACGGAGATATCATTTCACATTTTGTCTCTAAGTGTAAAGCCACTCATCCACCTAATCATTCTCATCTCGGCCACACTTAACTTAATATTATGCTTCTCTTTTATAGGCTAAAATTCAGCGTCATAGAGCGTTGCAGGTCTCACCACCATCTTATAAATTTTTTTCTTTCAGCATTCAGCGCCATAGAGCATTGCAGGTCTCACCACCGTCTTATAAAATTTTCCTTTCAGTGTTCAGCGCCATAGAGCATTGCAGGTCTCACCACCTTCTTATAAAATTTTCCTTTCAATCTAAGTAACCATTTAGAGCATTGCAGGTCTCACCACCGTCTTATAAAATTTTCCTTTCAGTCTTAGCGGTACTTTCGAATCAACACAAAAGGCCCGAAGCATTCCTCCACTTCAACCAACCAACTTGAATTCTACTATTAACATCTCTCCCCACCGTCTTATAAAATTTTCCTTTCAGTCTAAGCGGTACTTTTCTATCACATAAAAGACTCACCAACATTTTATAAAATTTTTCTTTCAGTCTAAGCGATATTTTTTTTATCACACAATAGGCCCCAAAATTTCACTTCAACCAACCAACTTGAATTCTACTATTAACATCCCCATCTATATCACCATCACTTTGAACAACAAACCCGAGATATCTAAATCGTTCACACCTTTTAATAATTTGATCACCACAAGTTACACTTCTGTCACTAGAGCTACTACAACTAAAATTACATTCCATGTGTTCAATTTTAGTTCTACTCAAATGAAGGCTTAGACTCCAATGTAGACCTCCATAATTCAAGTTTTTCCTGTGTTTTTTTCTCTCATCTTATGCACGAGAAGGATATCATCAGCAAAAAACATACACCAAGGTACATCCTCCAGTAAATGTCCAGTAAAACCATCCGTAACTAAAGCAAAAGGATATGGGCTTAAAACCGATCCCTGATGTAATACAATAGAAATAGGAAAAAAATTGGTCAAACCACCTTCAGTTTGAACACAAATAACAACTCTAGTATACATAACTTTAATGATTTGAATATAAGTCATATCAACACCTTCCTTCTCAAGAACTCTCCAAAGGATATCTCTTGGAACCTTATCGTAAGCTTTATCTAAATCAATAAAAGTCAAATGTAGATCATCCTTATTATCTCTGAACTTCTCCATCAAACCTCTCGATAAATGTATAGCTTCCATAGTAGACTTATCTGGCATAAATCCAAATTTATTATGAGAAATCTTTGTAAAACGTCTTAACTCATGTTCAATTACCCTCTCCTATAATTTTAATAAATGATACATCAACTTAATTCCTCTATAATTTGCAAACTCCTGTGCATCCCCTTTACTTTTAAAAATGGGGACCAAAATACTCTTCCTCCACTCCTCAAGCATCTTTTTAGTTTTTAAAATAATATTAAATAGTTTAATAAACCAAGAAACTCCCACATCTCTAAAAAATTTCTACAGTTCAAGTGGGATATCATTAGGTTCAACAAATTTTCCACCCTTGGTTTTCTTTAAAGCTTCCTCAACTTCTTTTTTCCTAATGCGAGGTAAAAATAAAACGTTTTATTATTATTAACGATATTAAGATCACTAAGGTCGATCGCATCTTGAAAAACTTCATTAAAAAGTTTATCAAAATAACTCACCCGCCTATGTTGAATATCTTTTTCTAAGAACAGCACTTTTTGATTTTCATCATTAATACACTTGAGTTGAATCTAATTTGTTATAAAGATCACTAAAAGCAAAATTTTAGCATCAGAGATTGTACTTTTAGACTCCCTACAGGTCGTTTGATATTTTTCTCAGTTCTTTAAGTTTTTACATTCAAACCAATTTTTAAAAGATACCTTCTTATATTTTATCCTTTCTTGCACATTTTTATTCCAACGCCAACAATTTTTATTTATAGAAATTTTTTTTTATTCTCCAAATACATCTTTTGTTACTTGTTTAATAGTATTTGTTATGTTATCCCACAAAGTAATTGCTTCTTCATGAACATCCCAAATTTTGAAATCTAAAATTTTATTTGTCTTTTAGGTTCTTCTATCTTATTCTACGATGATGAGTCTAGTATTCTTTATTTTACAACTCTTCATCTTAAAATCTAGAACTAATAATTGATGTTGGGTACTGAACTCCTCACTTGGAATGACCTTACAAACTTTATAATCTCAACGATCTCTTCTTCTATAAGGAAAACAATCAAGTTATTTTTTATTAGATCTATTCTTATAAGTAATAAGATGTTCCATCTCTTTTCTTGAATAAAGTATTAGTAATAACAAAATCACACGCTAAGACAAAATCTAAAATGACTCTAACTTCGTCATTAGTCACTCCAAAACCTTTGCCACCATGAATATTGTTGAAGTCTTCCACCACTCTACCGACATGTCCATTTAAATCTCCTCCAATAAAAATTCTTTCTTCAACAAAAAAAATTTAAATAAAAAGCAATGTGAATCTCAACAAAAAAGAATAAAAACCCCAAGCACAATAGTGATCTGTCAGATTAGTAAGAGAAAATGTTGTTTGTTAAATTTTTTTTCAAAATTTAAATTTTCTCCAAACTTGAATATATTCCAAAATCTGAATACATCAGGAACTATTTCGTAACTATTTAATCTGTTATCCATTTGAACTTAAACATTGAAAATCCTGCTATATGCCCTCACGTCCACGCCTGATCCTGTGAATGTCTGTACCGCCACTTCTCCTCTAAGCCTCTCTTATTGTTGTCGGTTACCCTTCTTCCTATTTTTAGCCCATGGTCGGACAAAAAGAAATTCACTATAATGATGATTCTAATGATGAACCTCTAAGTGATAAGATTAAGAAATACAATTAAATTCATAAAATATGACAACAGACTACTTATGTATTAAAAGTGGAAGAGACTTTGTATTTAGTATTACTTGTAGTCATGTAAAACTAACGACGCTCCTACTTCATCTTTTTTTTATCTTATCACTATTATGTTAGTATGCTATTTATTATTTCATAACTAAATGGCTTAAATTTTGAGACTTATGCCTCAAAATGCGTAGAGTCTAATAACTTGCCTCACGGAAGAATACATCACAATACCCAATTGTATAAATTCAAACATTGATCAAACTCCATTTTCATCATGGGGAATACGTTGCAGGATCAATTAGATAAAAGGGATTCCACATTGAACATTTGGATATAAAATGTCATTAAACAAGAACAAAATTTCCAAATAAATAGACTGAAAAAGTTGTCTTACTATATTTAATGTTAAAAGCCAAATGAAAGAGGATTCTCAGAAACCAAAAAACCAAATACCTCTTTCAAGTTCTATTTACATTAAAAATTGTGAAAACTCTGCAAAATGATAAAGTCATAAACTTCATTAGATCTATCCTGTATAAAGAAACATTTAAAAGAACAAATTTAAATTCTAGAAATAGACTGTTGGAAATGACAGAATCGAAAAAAAAATATTACAAAATATGTGCTATAGAGATTTAAACATCAAGATGCTGAGCTTAGATGATAGGTAATGCATGGATTCCAATGTATGCTCAGATACTGATAACATCAGGTGATTGGGAAGTTATGAAAGGTTAGTAAAAAAATTATTACCAATAATCAACAATAAGGTTCGGTACTAATATAATAACACGAGGCACCAAACCAAAATAACTGCAGCAATCAATATGAGAAGCAATTAAAACTAATGCAGCCCCTCACATTTAATTAAGAAAATGTTAAGTTGCTAAGACAAATTATCACATATCCAGACTAGAAGCTATACCTTGGAGATGGCACTCTGCCATTCTTGGTGGATTTACCTACCATAAAAGCAATAAGAAAAAGACAGATTAGTTAACATAATCAATGAATAAGTTAGAATAAAATAAGGGTAGATTAAAGAGCAAACAGGCAAGCCCAGCTGAGCATAGTATTCTAAGCAAGCCCAATGCAGACATGTAAAATATAATATCATCTGCAGCAAAAATAAAGGTACAAAATATATGGTTAAACTTTGCATCTGTGAAACGGTTTAAAGTTTGAGAGCCATGACCCTAGGGCTAAGTAGAGCCGGCATTTTCCAATTCATACTGAAAATCATACTATGGCTCTTCATTTTTTCTTTTCTAAGTTTGTATGTTAAGAAGAAAATTTTGTTTTAACTTTATGGGCGTTGCGGGCGCATAGGAAAAAATGGTCAATAGATACAAGGAAAATTAGAAGCATTTATTTGAAAGTTTGTAAGTTAAGCAGGGTAGTGATTGTGCAAAACCATATATTTCTAGAATTATGGGTGTAAAAATAGATTAAAATGAGCCTTCATCCTTGAATGTTCAATATGAATCACAATAATCCAACATCCAAAAAAGGTGGCTTGGCCCTCAATTAATGATTCACTTTTACATGTAGCAAAGTAAGAAAAAAATGAAAAAACAAATGAAAAAAAAAGGTAGCCAGATAAGGTTCACAGAGAAAAAAAAGTTGTTTTATCCTTCATTATGAACAAGAACAACTATATATAAGTAACCCCATCATGTCTAAGCGTATGCGTAAATACTTTTAATAGAATATTAAGAAAATTTAACCGCAAATATACTAACACAAATGAGCTCAGTTGGTGCACTCCTTGATTTCGAAAATTGTAGTACAGGATTCGAGGGGCACATATGCTGCAACATTCCCTGGCTCAACGTGGAATTCTGATTGATAGTGGCCTTATTTGTAATTGGCCACGTGCCCTACCTAACTGTTTACCGTAAAGTGGTCGCATGCCTAGGGCTGTCAAAAAAGCTTGTTGTTCGCGAATAGCTCGTGTTCGACTCATTCGTTAAGTAAACGAGCAGAACACGAACAAGTTTTTAAAGCTCGAATTATAAATGAGCCGAACATGAACAGTTCTTTGTTCGCTCGTGTTCGGCTCGTTTTAGCTCGAAATACNTTACAAAATATGTGCTATAGAGATTTAAACATCAAGATGCTGAGCTTAGATGATAGGTAATGCATGGATTCCAATGTATGCTCAGATACTGATAACATCAGGTGATTGGGAAGTTATGAAAGGTTAGTAAAAAAATTATTACCAATAATCAACAATAAGGTTCGGTACTAATATAATAACACNTTACAAAATATGTGCTATAGAGATTTAAACATCAAGATGCTGAGCTTAGATGATAGGTAATGCATGGATTCCCATGTATGCTCAGATACTGATAACATCAGGTGATTGGGAAGTTATGAAGGGTTAGTAAAAAAATTATTACCAATAATCAACAATAAGGTTCGGTATTAATATAATAACATGAGGCACCAAACCAAAATAACTGCAGCAATCAATATGAGAAGCAATTAAAACTAATGCAGCCCCTCACATTTAATTAAGAAAATGTTAAGTTGCTAAGACAAATTATCACATATCCAGACTAGAAGCTATACCTTGGAGATGGCACTCTGCCATTCTTGGTGGATTTACCTACCATAAAAGCAATAAGAAAAAGACAGATTAGTTAACATAATCAATGAATAAGTTAGAATAAAATAAGGGTAGATTAAAGAGCAAACAGGCAAGCCCAGCTGAGCATAGTATTCTAAGCAAGCCCAATGCAGACATGTAAAATATAATATCATCTGCAGCAAAAATAAAGGTACAAAATATATGGTTAAACTTTGCATCTGTTAAAAGGTTTAAAGTTTGAGAGCCATGACCCTAGGGCTAAGTAGAGCAGGCATTTTCCAATTCATACTGAAAATCATACTATGGCTCTTCATTTTTTTTTC
>JXCR01092101.1:3762-16711 GCA_002079205.1 Phalaenopsis hybrid cultivar | reverse complement strand
ATAATTTTAAAGTATGACACATCAACTTAATTCCTCTATAATTTGCACACTCTTGTGCATCTGNCTTCCATAGTAGACCTGCCCGACATAAATCCAAATTAATTATGAGAAATCTTTGTAATGTGTCTTAACCTATGCTCTACCCTCTTCCATAATTTTAAAGTATGACACATCAACTTAATTCCTCTATAATTTGCACACTCTTAGGCAGTATCAACTTAATTCCTCTATAATTTGCACCCTCTTGTGCATCCCCTTTATTCTTAAAAATGGAGACCAAAATACTCTTCCTCCACTCCTCAGGCATCTTTTTAGTTTTTAAAATAATATTAAAGAGATTAGTACGCCATGAAACTCCCAAATCTCCCAAATATTTTCACACTTCAATTGTGACATCATCAAGTTCTACAGACTTTCCACCCTTGGTTTTCTTTAAGGCCTCCTCAACTTCTTTTTTTACTAATGCGACGATAAAAATAAAACGTTTTATTATTATTCACGATATTAAGATCACTAAGTTCGATCATATTTTCAGAAACTTCATTAAAAAGTTTATCAAAATAATTCACCCACCTATGTTGAATATCATTTTTTTAAGAAAAGTACTTTTTGATTTTCTTCTTTAATACACTTTACTTGAGTTAAATCTTTACTTTTCTTCTCTCTTTTCTAGTTTATACATATATTTTTCACCCTTCTTAGTATCTAATCTATTATAAAGATCATTAAAAACAAAATTTTTAGCGTCACATATTGTGTTTTTAGACTCTCTGCTGGTGTTTGATATTTTTCTCAGTTCTCAATTTTTATAACATAACTTCTTATATTTTATCTTTTCTTGCACATTATTATTACATCACCAATTATTTTTATTTATAAAAACTTTTTCTTTTGATTCTCCAAGCACACCTTTTGCTACTTGTTTAGTAGTGTTTGTTATTTTATCGCACATAACATTTGTTTCTTCATAAACATCCCAAATTTTGAAATCTTGAATTTTACCATAAAAATAATTTTATGTCTCTTTTAGGTTTCCCAATCTAATTCTACGATGATGAGTCATAGTATTTTTTATTTTACAACTCTTCATTTTAAAATTTAAAACTAATAAACGATGTTGGCTACTTAAATACTCACTTGGAATGACCTTACAATCTTGACTGCACAAAATCATCCAAGTTTCTTTGGTTTGTATTTATCTTCCCGATTTCAGGATGTCTGATAATAACGACGATATAGATATAAAAAAAATTGAAATTAACTAATAAATGACTGATAATTCAAACACAAATAAAACTTGATTGGATTAAAAATATATGCATTGAAATACATGAAAGTGACTAACAATTATTACATATCTTATTAAAATGATTGAGCATATTCATATTATTATCGAGGCATTACAATACTTTTAATAACTCTTTTGCCTCGGTTATTTTATATACACAAGTAAATTTTCTTGTTCCCTTATTCAATCTAAATGCACCCTACTTTATCGTTAATACTTTAGCAAATAGTGATTATTTATTGATTTTGATTTGTTAAACTCACTTGTTGATATTTTTGTAAAACAAATTCTACTAGGTCACTTGAAAGACCATCTCCACAGATGCATACATTTCAATATTAGATTTACTTTCGTTATTTCAGTTTTGTATCAATTATTTTTGTTGGTTTTAGGTATTTTCCTTTCCGCAACAATTTTCCTTACTATTTTTAGGATATGTTCTAATCTCGATACTGAACCAACAACCTAAGATTAACACGAATTTGACCCACCAATTTTAGACTAACTTGAAATTAAACCAAATTTGACCCGAATAGCTTTTATGCATATATTAAATGGGTTGTTCAAGCTCAGGTGATTTGGTGAAAATGAATTGGGTTCGAGTTAATTTTTCTGGCAAGTTTAATATTTGAGTCTGAATTGGAAAGAGCAATTTTATGTCGACTTAGACCCAAAAATGACCAGAAAACTCGATGAAACCCTTAGAAATGATATATTTAATATGATAATTACATTATGGGAAAGTTATGAAAGAAACAAATATAGACAAAAAAGTAACATGATTAAAATTCGTCTAAAAATATTATTGAAAAATAGAATTCAAACAAATGGAAAATACGATTACATAAGATCGACTCCAAGATGATAACAATGATGTAAATAAAGTTATAAAACCATATAAAATGACACTTCTCTTAAAAGATTAAATGCTTATGATGAAATGGATTATGTTGCAAGCTTGTTCAACACATATTCAAATTAAAACTTATGGATAGAAATATCATTACTAAACAAAAACTATTGATGAAAATATTTATACATCAAACGTCTTATTTATTAGTACCACTAATCAATATTACCCCTATCTTAGGAAGCCTTCTCCACCACATAAGGAGAATATTACCAAATGCATGAAGATCCATACAAAGATAGTTTAGGATGATGTTCATAAACACAAATTTTCCCATGCATTCATATGAAATTTGCTTGCCACAATAACTAAACCTGCCACCGAAAAGAGAATTCCAATCACTAAACAAATGAAATTCAAATTAAGAATTGATAAGCATGCCAACAAGCATAAAAAATTTACCTCTTTGCACTTCATTCAATGCCCATGGAAAGTAATGTTCAATAGCTCTTTTTTTTCAAAACTATAAAGCAAGCCAAAATAGAAGGCGGGAATGAAGTAACTGTTATTGTTCGTTTATTACAATCTTTGATATTTATTAAAAACATAATTAACAACCAAAATGAAATGAAGAAAAGGGATGCAATGGAGCTATGCATCACTTGTCTATGAAGAACAAGCTTTTTTTTAATTAATTTGTTGCAATTGTTCTCCACATCACATCATGTGCTGCACATTTGGCTCCAGCTCAAAATAATATCTCGGCTCCAATTTCATGATTCGGCTCAAAATCAACCACAATGACTACGCACAAACATTTCTTTTCTCTTATTTCTAGTAATCATTGAGTCATTGCCATTGGTTCTACATTCTCTTCCACTAGATGAGATACCCAAAATAGTCCCCTAAGTTTCGACAAGTGACCAATTTAATCCTGGAGTTTTAAAGTGATCCATATTAGTCCCAGATTATTGAAAATTGATCTAAATTTGTCCTATATTAAATTTCCCATTTAATTTAATGATGTTACGGGGCCAAATGAGAGTAAACTGGTCAAATAAAACCTCTTTTATGCATTAAATGTAAGACTTTAAAAATCTCAATACAAGATGAATTTACGAGATTTAGAGAAGCAAAGCGCGAGAAGGTGGGTGGGATAAAGGGGAAGAAAGACGAGGGTTGCCTTGGTTTAAGGTAGGAGTGGAGCAAAAGGAGAAAGATGGGTTTTAGAGGTCATCATATGCCGCAGTCCTATCTTCCTAGCTAGCTCTAATCATGACTATATCGTGAGGGCTCGGTCACCAAGGCGATGGTTAGGGTTCAATCATGAAGACGATGGATTTGCACGAAATCGAGAGATAGAGAGATAAAAAAGCGAGGGTTTCAAGTGGCTTTAAATTAAGTTGATTTTTTTTACTTAATTAATTAAATAATAATAATTAATAAGTAATTAATATGTTACAAGTAAATATAATTAGAAAAATAATAAATGTAACTATTTAGTAATTAATTAATAGAAAATAACATATTAAAAATTAATTAATTTAATAAAATTTTAATAATTATTAATTAGTTTACAAAACAATTAGTCATGACTTAATGCAAATATAATTATTTACTTCATGAAATAAATATTTAATTTCATTCATAAATTTAAATAATTTATTACACGTGAAAATAGAGTAATAATAAAAAAAATTTATTTAAAATTTTATTCATAAAAGACCGATTAAAGTTAATGGTTGATATTAACCTTAACCATTAAATTTGGCCTGAGGGCCAATTTGGATCAATTTTCAATATTTTTGGACTAATATGAAGCACTTTAAAACTCTGTAAATAAATTAGTCACTTACTGAAAAGTCGGGGGACTTAAGTTCTTGTACTTATTGAAAAATATTACCAAATATGATTTAAGTTTGACTGTATGAATAACTATTATCACACAATATATGCATATATGATATGTAAGTCAAAAATATCTAGTTTGTAAAATGCTGTTTAGCTTTGTGCACTAAAGCAAAAAAAGAGCATCAGACATACTTTGAAAATAGTCTGTTGCTACAATGAATAGTTAAAGCTGCATATATAAAAAACTACATCCACACAGCCTTCACAAGGAAAACAAACACTGGGTGTGTGATTAACCAATCATATATTTCTAGCAAATTTTAGTGTATTTTAGGTTAAAATTGACCTCAGCAAAAAAAAAGTGTTTTTCAAGGGAAATAAACAACGGTATATGCATGTAGTTAAGAAGGCAAGCTTATGTAAATGTACAATCACTTCACAGAAACTATATATCCACACATTTTTAAAGTTAACAAAAAACAAGCAAGAACAGATTTTGCAACATTAGTTGGAGGAAAAGAAACAACCTTGGTGGCACCATGCTCACAGAGAACGATGACAAACCGCCTAAGACATATATATTTGCTATCCTCGTCTGGGTTAGAAACTATGGCACAATAAGCATCCCTATAATTCTTGAGATCCAAACAAAACTTGAAGACATTTGCCCACAATTGGCCACGGATTGTAGAGGCAAGTTCAGGAGTAAATTCATCATCCATATTGCCATCATTCAGTGCAATAATTTCATCAGCTTGTTCTAAAGCAGCAAGAGCAAATTGACAAGCGCCCTCACTCATAGCATGTTGATCAAATATAAGCATTGCCCATTGATAATAATGAAGCCTCCACAAAGCTGTAGATTCAGATACACCTTAAAAAATTAAAGGATTCAGCGTTGGTGTTATATAATATACATCAGCCACTAGTTAAAAAATTGAGCATACAAGAATATACCAGAATATAAGAAACCTGTTTCCGCATAGAGATTTTGCAAAGATTGAGAAGCTTCAGGGAAAGATGCAGCTCTGCATAATAATTAGAATTTTGTGAGAAAGGAAATGATGCCAGAAATTCCAACAACAAAAAAAAAAACAATAATGAAAGTAATTGTAAGAAACTCTCCAAAACGCATATGCTTAAGCCTCATGGTAGAAGTCCTACAATACTTCTAGCACTTGAAAAGGTTACAAATTTTTACCATTAGACTAACAGCCTGATACTTCAAAATTGAGATCAAGAGAAATTATAGTAAAGCTGCAAAATGTGCAGCTTTATATAAATTTCAACTTCTTTAATGTCAGCCAGCATACAATAAAATTTTTTTTGAAAATCTTTTCCAAGCGAGGCAAAAGAAAAGCTGTGTATTAGTTTACCTTCACAAAATTGCAAAATTTTGGCTTCTCAAATAAAAAAATAAAAAAAATAAAAAAATAAAAAAATGAAAATCCAAAGGAAAAAGAAAATTAATAAGTAAAAAAGAAAAACACCAGCCCCACTTTGGGCTCCGAGTTTGTCATTGATAAGGTAGAATAGATTTAATTCAAACATAATCCCATCGATGTTTAGACCTAGGTTGACATCGTTCTAGGATTCCTAGTAGGTGTTTAAGGATAAAGAATCTAAGATAGAATAGGATTTGGGAATTAAATAGGGAGATAATTGTTGTCTTGTAGTTTAAAACAGCAAGGATGGGAAGCCAACACCAGTAAGTGGAGTATGAAAGCCAATGGGGGCTGCACAAACGGAAAACAACAAGAGAATGATGCCAATGGTGGCTATCATGAGTATGAACAACAAGAAAATGCGTTTGGCGACTTTTCGGCATGACACAAACTCCAAGGATTCAGCACCTATTTCCAATCAAGCTACAAACATGCCACTTGAGCAGAGAAATAATACAACACTCCTACGATAAGAAATCTGAGAGAAATTTCAACACAACAAATAATAAAACCAAACAAAACTATTCTAACAGTCCTAAAGCAAACAAATATAACATAGAGCCACAAAACAACCCTAACTCTTGGACCAATCTCTATATAGGATGGACCCCCACATCCATTCTGGGACACGATTCACATTCCACGTCATTCTCCCCAGGTGGGAGAGCTTCATCTTCATCTCTGAAAGCATTAACATCCTCATAGTACGGTGACAAATCAACAACATTGAAAGTAGCTGAAATATTGTGATCTCCTAGTATATCAATCTTATAAACATTATTATTAATCTTATTGGCGATTCTAAATGGAAAAAAAGTTATAGGCTTGAGCTTCACAAACTATCCTACAAGAAACCTACCCTTGTTCAATCTAATCCGCACACAATCACCTTCCTCAAAAGCTATAACCTTCCTGGATTTGTGAGTTAGATTTTGATGCTTGGTATTCTGATTAGAAACTTGTTCCTCCCATATATAATACCATCTGAGCCACCATCAGTAATTCTTGCACAAACTAGACAAGCCTGTCTATTCCGTCAAAGCAAAATCCACAAAACGGTAGCTAAAGTGACATCGATATGTTAGTTCTGCTAGTGCATAAAATTGTTAATCCGATTTTGCAGCACTTAGAAATGCTTTGAAGGCCTCAACACATAAATTTCCTATGTTGAATGTTTGATAGGTACCCTAATTGCATAGCTTCGTCCAAGATCAATGACAAAAATTGTACCATTGTGATATATCTAGTTAATGACTTAATGATTGGATGATTCTTTTCTTAGGTAGCTACATATCTGTGCTAGAGGAGTTTGCACAATAATCAAGAGAAGCTTCGCCGCTAAACAGCTCAATATTCGTTTTTCTGTACTTGTCAAATTCAGTAACAAAAAAATTTATCGATACAAATGTGTTCTCCACTAAACAGGGTAACCAAGAAGCTATTATAAGCTTTATCATCTTTCGACCCACGTAAGATAAAGTAGTATGAAATTTTATAAAGAAATTATGCAATTGCAATATCCT
The DNA here is from genome assembly GCA_002079205.1 of Phalaenopsis hybrid cultivar. NCBI lineage: Eukaryota > Viridiplantae > Streptophyta > Magnoliopsida > Asparagales > Orchidaceae > Phalaenopsis > Phalaenopsis hybrid cultivar. The sequence continues at coordinate 9,754 of JXCR01092101.1, read as the reverse complement.
ACTCTAAATGAAAATTTTATTTTTATTCAACTGTGATGTTTGATCATATTCCTCACAGAATAAGAGCACATAAGTCATATAATATTATCAAAGTTAATTTGATCCTTTCATTTTAACACATCAGGGCTATCAAGTTTTATCTTAGATATCATAAAAGATGGATTAAGCATTTGTAATTAAGACTAAATCTAGAGTAAGTTAAATTTCAAAATATGATTGCTCTTATTCATTAGGAAGATAAGAAGTCAGATTTCAAATTCTCAATTTTACAAGATAGGTTATTATAAAGAAGTTGGTCAATCTGTCGATAAGTATAAAAATATCTAAATTTAAAGTGATTCATATGAGGAAACTAATCCCGTGGCTCTTGCGGGATGCCCTTGACTCATTCTCTTGATTATGAGAGGCTTTTTCATCTCTGGGAAAACTTGAATTGTCAGATATTCATTCCCACAAAATACATAAGGAGATTTTCAAATTTGCGGTTCACCACTCCGATATGGTCATTTGTCCGTAGATGAGCTACTGAACTAAACTAGAACTTAGTACCCAACTTGCACCATGGAATCTTACAAAGATAGCTCAGAAACTCCTCATCTCGGTCTAGCAATGACATGTTGGATACCCCTCAGTGGGGGCTACCCTGCATTTAGTATCAGTTCCTCGAACTCATCTCCTTCTTAGACAACCAATGTCAGTCCTATTGGTTTTTTGGTCAAAGCCTGCAAAAAGATAATTCATGTCACCACATCCTCAAACACTTAGGATTCCTTCCAAGACAAGTAAAAAAGCGCTTCCCATCTTTGGTGAAAGAATGTTTTTTTATATCCATTATTTTATGTGTAACGATCATTCTGTCAAGGACAACCTAAGAGGACTTGACACGCATCCATAAATATCACATTGCACCAAACTTGCTCCGGAACTTATCACTGAAAGAAAACTCAACGAGACATCTTCTATCAACATTGATCTTACACCCCTTGTTCAACCTAAGCCAAGAAAATGACAGAGAATGCTTCTGAGCAGCGAAGCTCCTTTGTCAATCATTTGTGTAGAAGCCACATTTTTACAATTACCTCTGTCTATAATGAGTTTGCCCAACTTTTCCTTCACTGTGCAGCAACTACAAAATATGTTGTCATGGAGCAACTACTGTTATTGTATGGGCTCAGTTTGAAGGAACTATCATATTAGTGGCATCTCTCCCTCGTCGACTAAAATTTGATACTTTTTTTTGCTTCATCGCCTACTTTAATATCTCGTGTCACTGTCTAAAATTTCATTGCTCCATACTCGGTGAGATAGAACACCGTTACGTATACTTTTGTTTTGACAATGAGACACTTGAAACACTTTCTAACTGGCACAAATTTGTGAGTGTTAGTAGTTTCCACTTTTTCTATTCTCTGAATTAGTTTATCCTGCGGCGAAGTCAACTTGGTTGCTCCATTAGGTATACTCTTGTTACCTGATCCTGAAATATTTATAAGATGTTATTGTCACCTAGTGATAATGCTGCTTCTTCAATTTCAAGGCTAGAGTCTACACATCGAATAAGGATGAATATGGTTGATTTTGAGGCTAGAGTCTTCACTTTTTCTCCACTTTGAATTAGTTTCTCTTCTAACAGGGGTAACCTAGCTGCTCCATTAGGTATACTCTTGCAACCTGATCCTAAGGTATTTATATGATGTGGTGGTCACCTAGTGACAATGTTGCTTTTCCATTTGCAGGGCTAGAGTCTATACATCGAATAAGAACGAAAATGGCTGCAACTTTACTACATTACTAATAGCTAATTTTAGACCTCCAAGATACATTGTCACCATGTGTTCCCTCCACCAACTCACATTTCAACGCAAGTTGATCAAATTGAGATGTGTACTCCAGAAAAAAATCTCTAGCGCAAGTTATTAAGTTTTATGAATATATCATATCGATAATACAATGGAAGATATTTGTGTGCATCTCCCTTTCAAGTTCTCTCACCACAAGAAATCGTTCTTCTTTAACTGACGATTAGCTTGATCTTTTTGTCACATGGAAAGTTCTTGTACTCAAATACTCATTCCATTCTCTAATGCTAGTCGATAAATTCTTCTTGATCCATGCGACTGTCAAAATTTAGCAAGTCAATCTTCACCCTAAATTCTTAACTTTTATTTCAATATTCAAAATCAAATAGCTGGCGTAGTAGTGCATCATCACTGCACATTTTGAAGAAAGATGTTCACTTCTTCCTCTCGATCTAGTAAGTCGCCGTGTGGTCATAGGTGACCTATCCAGATTGTTTCCTCTCAAAGGAGACAAATCTTTGATTTTGTTAGAGGCTTTCATGTTGTAAGTCCTGAATAGTGTTCTCATGAACATTTCATTGAGGGTTTCTTCTTATCAGATGATGTCATTTTCTCCTAGTTGGGGTTTTGATGATGGTTGGGTTGTAGATCAAAGGTTTGTCAAGACTTCGGCTTTTCATGATCGGAGTAACGATGAAATTTTTTCTTGAAAGAGAAAGTACAGCTTTTGAAAATTTAGGTTTTTTCTGGAAAATGAAAGTACAACTTTTGAAAATTTAGGATTAGGGTTAAGGTTGGAGCAAGGTGGGTTATGTAGGATTCTTTTTTACTGGTATTAGTTAATGACTCAAGTAATATAATGCATACTCCTTTCTCTCCTCATTAACCTGAGCTAATAAAGCACCAAGGGATTTGTTTAGAAGAGTAGTGTATAGTATTAATGGTCGGCTCGGGATGGGTGCCGCAAATACTAGAGGGATTATTAAGTATTGTTCTATATTTTCAAAAGCTTTTTAACACTTCTCATTGCAAACAAATTTGGTGTCTTCTTTAGTCAACATAGAAAATAGTTGACATATGCTAGAGATTTTAGAGATAAAGCATACAAGATATGCAAACATACCCTAAAATGATCTTAACTGGGTTAGCTTTTTAGGTAGCGACATTCATAATATCACCTTAATCTTTTTTGGATCTATCTCGATTCCATGATGTCGTACTACACACTATAAGAATTTGAAAGAAGGTATGCTAAAGACACATTTTAAGGGATTTATCTTAAGAATATATAGACATTATCATTCAAATACAATTCTCAGGTCATATAAGTTAACTTTTTCCTTTACTTTTAATGATCAAGTCATCAACATAGCACTCAACTTGTTCAACTATAAGCTCATCAAAGATTTTTCATGGCTTGTTGATATGTGAAACCATCAATTTTCAGACCGAAGGGCATAATCACATAACAATAAACTTTGATCGGCATATGGAATGCAGTAGTTTTCTCATCTTTTAAAACTATTTTGATTTGATTATAACTCGAAGAACCATCCATAAACATGAATATCACGTGTGTTGAGACAATATCCACCATTAAATCTAGAATGAGCAATGGAAATTCATCTTAAGGACACACATTATTTAAGTCTCGAAAGTCCACACATACACGAATTTGGTAATTATTTTTCTTAACTGGTATGACACTAGCCAAACAACTGGGATACTTCTCTTGGATGAAACCAGATTCAATCAAATTTTTAACTTCAGTAGTTGCTTGATTTTTTATTTCTAATCTCATTCATATAGGAGCTTGTTTGACTTTTATAACATCAGTTTGTATTTCTAATTTATGAACTGCCACTTCAGAAGATAATTCTAACATCTCCTCATAACTCCAGGCAAACCATTTTTTATACTCCACGAGTAATTTGAGTAGGTCAAAGGTTTCTTGCACATTTAGAGGAGAACTTACAAAAGCTGGCTTAAGATTACCATTAGTTTCCAGATTCACACCTTTTAACTCATCAATGGTTATTTAATTTCTTCTTCAAATTCAAGGGGTACATCCTTGACTGGAAAGTCATTCAAATCATCCAAAGTTTATGGACATATTGGTGATAGTGAACCATACAAGGCCTCATGTCATATCTCTTTTATATGCAGTGCCCCGAAGGTTTGCAAAGTGGTGTTATTGTTTTTTAGGCTAAATATGTGGTATCAAATCTTGTTTTACCAATTTAGGAACACAAGGTGAATAACAATCAAAGAGAAATTCCCTAATTCATTAGAATCGTTGTCTTCAAGTTGTACTTTACATTTCAAGATTAAAGAAGAATAGCCTTGATAGAATTTTTTCTCTGATAGTCATCTAATTGGGAAGTAACCTTAGCTTATGTAGCCACAGTCTCTCAAGATAGCGATGTTAGATTTAAAGTATGAACATAGTTGATCTTTTGATATAGTAACGACTGAAATTTGGCCTTATTTGCGGTTGTTCTTCCTTTTTATGTATTGCCTTTTCCAAAGATATCTCCTAGAGAGCAGATTATCCTACAATGTCTGACTCATACTCTGAACCGGATTCTAAGTCAATGTACATAAAAGGGATTTCGTTCCTTATATTCAATTTTCTTCAGTAATTGTTCATAGTACCATTACCCCCATGTGGATTTCGACAAGTAGGATATTTGGATTATGACTTAGGGTACATCTTCATCTTTTAATGATATTACTTTTTTTTTCACATTTTTTGTTTATTGCCACTTATTTTTCTTTTTTCACTTTAGTGGCATTTTCATTTTTGTTTTTCAGTCGCTTCCTTTTCAACTTTTTCTTTTGTGACTTCATCTTTTTTCTTCATTTTCTTTCTTCCCCATGTCTTTAATTATAAGTATCTCTATAGAAAAGATAATTTAATTCTTTGGCATATAGTAAGTTGCATCTTCATAAATTATAATCTCATGAAGAGAGAATTGTTGTAGATCATTTTTAATACATTATTAAATACCATTACAAAAGTATTTAATACATTGGTGAAAAAATGTTCACTTCTTCCTCTAGATCATTTTGAATGTACAGAAAAATGTTCACAGAAAAATGTCCTCTGGATTCTAAGTCAATGTACAGAAAAATGTTCACTTCTTCCTCTAGATCATTTTGATGGACAATGACATCATTCAGTGTTCATGAAGCCAAGGTCTTCCAAGGAGAGCATTAAAACGCATCTCTAAGTTTGTAATATGAATTTTGCTTCAGTTTGAAAAACTCTAATCTTGAGTAGGAGAGTTATCAAAACTAGCACTATTTCACCTTTCTAATGAAAATCACATTTTTTGTTTATTGCCACTTATTTATTTCTGCATCAAAATATGTGAGGGTTCCTAAATTCATTAGATTGACCAATGCACCCAAATCAAAGATAACTGTGGATAACCGAAACTATCCTATGTTTACATTGATATAAAGTAGTTGGTTAGGATCAGTTGTCCTCAATAAAAGGTCATCATTAGTGAATGTTAGTTTGGAAACTTCATCGAAGTAATTTACTTCTCCATCTAGGGTGACAGATGTCAATTTAAGCATATAAATTTTAGGGTCTTTTGTGGCTTTAATCAATGACTATCTCATCTCTTTGGACAAGATGAGGGTGTTTAGGGTAATTTCCTTAGAAGAGACAGCACATTGTAAACAACTTTAAACAAAGCCACTACAAGAGTAGCCTAAGTAGGATAAGCTGTGGAAATACCATAGGTTGATTGGGAACGGTGACTTGTGTAGTCATTTTTGTAGGCAAATCACGTGGTGGAAGTACTTTGTTACTTCAGAGGTTGACTTCCAGAACATCTTTAGCAGAATTTGGCGTGGCTTCAATAAATGGTTTTGTAGTATTTTGAGTTTCTTCTTGAGATGTTTCAAAATCGAATGGTTCCAACTCAATTCTAGTAGTCGTACGCTTAAAGTTGAGGATAGGGGTATCACCTTCAGAAAAGGAGTCATCACTTTCATGAGTTTTTTTTTATATATTCTTTTATGACTTGAGACTTACTATTATTATTATTAGATTCATTGGGATTTTCACAGCTATTTGAATTATTACTTGAGTTAACCGACAAAGATTCATTAGAATTATACAAGATATAACCAGAACCACTATTTATTTTATCATTGGTCTCAGAGGGACAAAAATAAAA
>JXCR01092099.1:49620-60129 GCA_002079205.1 Phalaenopsis hybrid cultivar | reverse complement strand
ATTCACTGCTCGTTGGGAGCCGCTTTGAGGATTCTGCGAGGGCTAGCTCGGAAGGTCTCTTCTTAGATTTCTTTAGCGCTACAGTTGTTGACCGTTCGGGGTGGAAAGAAAGCTTAACCTTGAACAATGATTCCTCACTCACAAATTCGTGAATATACTGTATCTCAAACAACAGTTCCTTCATGTCAGGAAATCCCAACATCTGCAATATTCCCTATTTGGTAGTCTGAACAAAGATAGACAATTGTTGAAACCTTCCTCGCCTCTCGCGGAGCCCACAATTTTTTTTTGCAAAGAAGAATTTTACCGACCATTTTCTTATCAGTTCCTTTAGACGGAAATCCAACGCTTTATGCTTAAACAACACACGATCATGTGTATCAGTAAAGAACCCACACAGTCATGCCAAAATTGCCGATGTTAACTTTAACCCGCGCCTCCTAAAGAAAATTGTCAACCATATAATGATTGTCACAACTCGACAAGATAACTGAGCAATGAAAACCCCAAACGCCTTCATAATTTCAATAAAATTAGTTGCCGGAGGAAATCGTAGGCCAACTTTCAAGGCGCCTCANCATAGGAATTCGAGGTTGTTTGCCTAGTGCAACATAAATCCTCAAACACATATTTTAGGCATTTTTACAATCCTGTCGTACAATCTAAGCCCTAGCTCGCCTTAGGATTCCGAGGCAGTCATTTCAATCCTGTTGTACAATCTAAGCCCTAAACTCGCCCTAGGACTCCGAGGTAGTCGTTTGTTACGACTAATCCTCACATCTTCAAGGTTATTTGTGCTGATTGCTTCACACAAATGTAAATCCTAATAAACACCTCACATCTTCAAGGTTATTTGTGCTGATTGCTTCACACAAATGTAAATCCTAATAAAAAATTGTCTCACATCTTCAAGGTTATTTGTGCTGATTGCTTCACACAAATGTAAATCCTAATAAATCCTCACATCTTCAAGGTTATTTGTGCTGATTGCTTCACACAAATATAAATCCTAATAAATCTCACATCTTCAAGGTTATTTGTGCTGATTGTTTCACACAAATGTAAATCCTAATAAATAATTGCAGGATGAAACATCTAAATGATTTCTCCTAAATTGAAGCCAAATAATAGGATAGCTTATCCCTCTTCAAGGTTATTTGATATTGCTTCACACAAATGGCATTTGTACAATCTTGTTGTACAATCTAAGCCCTAAACTTGCCTCAAACACATATTTTAGGCATTTGTACAATCTTGTTGTACAATCTAAGCCCTAAACTCGTCTTAGGACTCCGAGGTAGTCATTCGTCATGACCTAAATCCTCACATCTTCAAGGTTATTTGTGCTGATTGCTTCACACAATCATTTGTCATGACCTAAATCCTCAACATCTTCAAGGTTATTTGTGCTGATTGCTTCACACAAATATAAATCCTAATAAATAAAAAAAATTGCAGGATACATCTTCAAGGTTATTTGTGCTGATTGTTTCACACAAATGTAAATCCTAATAAATAAAAATAGGAGGATGAAACATCTAAGTGATTTCTCCTAAATTAAAGCCAAATAATAGGATAGCTTAGGAAGTCACCAAGGTTCTCGTTCGGATCTGTGGCATCCTCTATTGTTTCCCCCTTTGGACTCCAAAATAAAACGTTCCAAATTTGAACCAATCCCCTTTACATTTCTTAGTCTGATACCTTTGAAATGTCCTTACAACTTGAACTCCTTGAAGATAATTTTTCTGGACTTTTATCGAAAGTATTCTTAGGTAATTTTTGTTACCTAAGATGTAATTAACTATAGGGGCTTGCCCGTATAGGAAGCTTTTCCCGAACCCAACATAATATAAACCCTATTTAATTCCTTATATTAAATAGGGGAACTTGTCAGCCAATACATTGGTTTCACAGACAAAACAGATGTCATAACTTTCTTTAGTTTATTTGATCGAGCCTCACCCTCAATTCTTGTGTTCATCCTTCGGGATAGATACAGGATTTGAGGTAAAGCGCTCTTTCATTTAGACTATGAAAATTATGGGGTTAGTTTGACTTCATCTTTTTCAAAAATAAAATTTTTAAAAACGTCCTTCTGAAGCGCGCAACGGGATTTCAATTCCGATGACCGACAGCTTCTTACGGGCAAACCCCACACCAAAAATAGTGCCGATAGGGTGCCTTAGGGGTCAAAAGTCCAAGATGGGTATTTTGGTAGAGTTGAGGCATCAATCATCACCAATAAGCCATGGACCAAAGGAAGCTCCATTTTGGGTCCTCTACATAGTGGTCTTAGCCAAACCATAGCCCTAGGGCTAATAGCCCATTTTGGGTCCTCTACATAGTGATCTTAGCCAAACCATAGCCCTAGGGCTAGTCGGTTTATGGGACCATCTACATGAGTATCCCAAAAGGTCAAGGGATCTAGACTAGAAGTTTGAGTTCAGGGATGTGAGTGAATGTGGGTGTAGATGAGTGTAGTGAATGCCTTAGCTCCAGACCAAGACCCAGGGTTAACCCGAAGGTTCAGCAATCTNCATGCACCTCCAGTAGAACTCATATCTTTTTTAAGTCCTTGGCCTTTCGCTCAATGGGGGGTAGATATCATGAGATCATTTTTTATAGCTACTGGACAACAAAAATTCATCATCTTAAATGTCAACTACTTCAATAAATTGGTAGAAGCAGAGCCTCTTGCCAAAATCACTGAGGCAAATGTCAAACAGTTTGTTTGAAAAAACATCATCTGTCGCTTTGGGCTTCATGCAAGAATTATCACTGATAATGAGACTCAATTCACTGGAAGGGTTTTCGCATCAATCTGCAAGGATCTTCACATTCAGTTGGTGCACATTACTTTGGCACATCCCCAAAAAAATGGACAAACAGAGGTGACAAATCGTACTATTCTCAAAGGATTAAAAACTTGACTTGAGAAGGCTGGGGGGCAATGGGTAGAAGAGCTGCAAAACGTCCTTTTGGCCTATCGCACAACCGTGAGAACTCCAACCGGGAAAACTCCATATAACTCTTGTTTCGGCCTGGGCAGTTATCCCAGTTGATATCAGAGTTTTGAAACTGCGAGTTAAGAATTTTGACTCAGATAACAACGAGGAAAAACTCCGACAACATTTGGATGTCCTCCCAGAAACACGCAATGTGGCCCATCTTAGAGCTGCTTCCTACCGCCAAAGAGTTGCTTCCTACCGCCAAAGAGTTGCTCGCCAATTCATCCGGAGAGTCAAGCCTTGACCTATTTCCATCGGTGACCTGGTTTTGCATAGTATTGAAGCCGCCCGCCATGGTCCCCAACGCAATAAACTATCATCTCTCTAGGAAGGCCCATATATTGTGGTTAAGGATTCAGATGGGAAAATCTTGCCCCGGACTTGGAATACAAAGAATCTTCACAAATATTATCAGTAACACCCTAGTCATGTAGTCCACATATGCTATTACATTGCAAATCATACACAATTAATGTACCTTAAATATTATTCACTTAATTTCCTATACATAAAGGATATCTTTAGAAAGTGTAATGACTCATTCATGAGTCACTTCATGCTCTCGACCCAAGAAATACACAACTCCGGTTGTATCTTAGTCGGAGCACGGTCAAGCCCAGGGAGATTCGATCTAACATCTTCCATATGTGTTAACATCGCCGAGTTTCTAATCTGGTAAACAACTCTGGATTGGTTAACAGTCCTTGGTGGGCTACACCTGACCCCTTCCACACAGGTTTATAAGCAAGCAATGCTCCAACAAACAACCTCGGATGGGTTAATAAGTCCTTGATGGACTTTCATTGGCTCCTTCTATGCAATTTAACATCATTGAGTAAAACTCTGATAAATAACCTCAGCCAAGTTAAATGTTGTTGATGATTTATTCCCATGGTAACCTTCTCACATACTAGATCTTCTAAATGATATTTATGTACCACTGTGACATGAAATAAAATAAGTTTCAAGCTTATCACCAAAAAGATACTCGGGGGGGCAAACATCTAATAAAATAAGTTGATCGACATGCATCACTAATACAACTTCATTTTGACCAAGTTTGAAAAAAATAACAACATCTGTGTAGTTAGAGCAACATGAAAAAAGCAAATACACTACAAACAATAAAAACAAGAGTAAAACACTAATTGACGTCAACATTCTCTTCCATCACTTCGTTTTCATTAAAGAACACCTTATTTAGTTCACTCTCATTGTCATCACCATCTGAATATGAGGAAGGATCCTCTAAAGCCTCGCTTGGAGTGAGCCCCTGAACGACAATCTCGGTTCAACGTTGTGCTACTCAACTCCCCTGCAAGAAACCCCAGATGAATCCTTCTTCGGTGAACCACTTTTGTTGCTCCTTTACCTCAACGTCAAATACATGATCACGAGCTTCTTGGACATGGTATCGAATGATAGTTTTGAACTTAAGCGATTTCATGAAGTTTATGACCGTTTTAAGCTTAACTTTTGAAACATCAACATCTTTTGCAGACCTCAAAAGTTGGATCTCTTCTTCTTGGGCTAACACCGTCAACTTAAGGTCTTTCACACTCATATTACTTTCACGAAGGNGCCGAGTTTCTAATCTGGTAAACAACTCTGGATTGGTTAACAGTCCTTGGTGGGCTACACCTGACCCCTTCCACACAGGTTTATAAGCAAGCAATGCTCCAACAAACAACCTCGGATGGGTTAATAAGTCTTTGATGGACTTTCATTGGCTCCTTCTATGCAGTTTAACATCATTGAGTAAAAATCTGATAAATAACCTCAGCCAAGTTAAATGTTGTTGATGATTTATTCCCATGGTAACCTTCTCACATACTAGATCTTCTAAATGATATTATGTACCACTGTGACATGAAATAAAATAAGTTTCAAGCTTATCACCAAAAAGATACTCGGGGGGGCAAACATCTAATAAAATAAGTTGATCGACATGCATCACTAATACAACTTCATTTTGACCAAGTTTGAAAAAAATAACAACATCTGTGTAGTTAGAGCAACATGAAAAAAGCAAATACACTACAAACAATAAAAACAAGAGTAAAACACTAATTGACGTCAACATTCTCTTCCATCACTTCGTTTTCATTAAAGAACACCTTATTTAGTTCACTCTCATTGTCATCACCATCTGAATATGAGGAAGGATCCTCTAAAGCCTCGCTTGGAGTGAGCCCCTGAACGACAATCTCGGTTCAACGTTGTGCTACTCAACTCCCCTGCAAGAAACCCCAGATGAATCCTTCTTCGGTGAACCACTTTTGTTGCTCCTTTACCTCAACGTCAAATACATGATCACGAGCTTCTTGGACATGGTATCGAATGATAGTTTTGAACTTAAGCGATTTCATGAAGTTTATGACCGTTTTAAGCTTAACTTTTGAAACATCAACATCTTTTGCAGACCTCAAAAGTTGGATCTCTTCTTCTTGGGCTAACACCGTCAACTTAAGGTCTTTCACACTCATATTACTTTCACGAAGGCTAGCTCGTGCTTCCACCAACCCCTCCTGAGTTTTCTCAAGATCCTGAAGCTGCAACAAGAGGGAGGTTTTCATTGTTGAAAGGTTTGTCCTACATTCTGTCAATTGTGATTCCATAGAAGTAATTTTTTCGACCACAGATTCATACTGACGCTTGTACTCGCCTTGAAAATATTTGATCTTAACAAACTCGAAATTCCAGTTTCTCAACGCAAGTCCTAGCCCCTGCTGGTTTTCCACCATCTTATCCACCTAGAAGAAAAGAAATATGGGTTAGAAATATGAAATAATTATATAGTAGCAGAAAATAAGAGAAACTTACAAAACTCTCAGCTTTTAGGAGCCCAATACATTCATGAGACAAGATATTTTCAGGAACGTGAAAAGTTGAAGGGCTTGGAAAAGGCTCCCGTGATGATTCAACTTTTTTTTTGTTTCTAAAACAGTACTTCATATTCACTGCTCGTTGGGAGCCGCTTTGAGAATTCTGCGAGGGCTGGCTCGGAAGGTCTCTTCTTAGATTTCTTTAGCGCTACAGTTGTTGACCGTTCGGGGTGGAAAGAAAGCTTAACCTTGAACAATGATTCCTCACTCACAAATTCGTGAATATACTGTATCTCAAACAACAGTTCCTTCATGTCAGGAAATCCCAACATCTGCAATATTCCTTATTTGGTAGTCTGAACAAAGATAGACAATTGTTGAAACCTTCCTCGCCTCTCGCGGAGCCCACAATTATTTTTTGCAAAGAAGAATTTTACGGACCATTTTCTTATCGATTCCTTTAGACGGAAATCTAACGTCTTATGCTTAAACAACACACGATCATGTGTATCAGTAAAGAACCCACACAGTCATGCCAAAAATGCCGATGTTAACTTTAACCCGCGCCTCCTAAAGAAAACTGTCAACCATATAATGATTGTCACAACTCGACAAGATAACTGAGCAATGAAAACCCCAAATACCTTCATAATTTCAATAAACTTAGGTGCCGGAAGAAATCGTAGGCCAAATTTCAAGGCACCTCATAAATAGTAACATACCCAATAGGTGGAGAATATGATCAATCAGTTGAAGTCAGTAACTTCACTACCATATCATTCGAAAAGAAATATTTCCTTCGAAAAAAGATCAATTCACTCTCCGTCACACTTGACACTGCATCATCAAGTTTCTAACTTTTTCTCTGGATCTCAGCAGAACGAGGTTCTCCATCTGTCACCATTTCAGTAACATTTCGCCTTGACACTTCACAACAACGGTTCACCGCAACTCTTCACCACAACGCTTTGCCGTGATGCTGTACCACGTCATTTCGTCGCTACGCATCACCACAACTTTGCACCGCAACACTTCACTGCAACTTTTTGCTTCGCCGCAACTTTTATCCGCAACTCTTCACTCCACCTCAACTTTTTGCTTCGCTGCAACTCTTCTTTGCAACTCTCCGTCTTGTCGCAATTCTCCGCCACAACTCTTCGCTTCGCCGCAACTATTCTCCGCAACTCAGGATAACTTTTTTCTTCTCCTTAATTGTGATTTTTTCTCTCATTCAATGTCTCTATTTATAGGCTCTAAAAGGAGTTTAATCATTAAATGCACATTATAAAAAAATAATAATAATAACTTTTCATTTCATATTCCTTCAGCTTTTTAACCTTTCATATTCTGCCTTTATGTCTGAAAATAATTAAAATGTTTAATAATAATAATAAAAACAACAGCAATTTATTTATACCTTTTTAATTTTAAAAGTCTGCTCTTCAGATTCTTTTTAATCACTTAATTATAATTTTTCCCGGCTCTATGTGGCCCTCGGATTCAACCCTTCAGCTCCCGCTCCGGCAGCTCCTTCAATCCCGCTTGGCCCTTCAACTCCTACAGTGGCCCTTCAGCTCCCGCAGCATTCGGCCCAGTGGCATTCTTGACAATCCCGCTTGGCTTTTTTTTCTAGCTGCATTCGGCCCAAAATTTGGCCCAATGGCAATTCGCCCATCCTGTTCGCTTGGCTTTTTTCGGCCCAATGGCAATTCAGTCATCCAGCTAGGCTTTTTTCCAGCTGCATTCGGCCCAATGACAATTCAACCCAATGGCAATCCTGCTTGGCTTACAGACCAGTATTTCTTTGTTTAAGGTGGGATTCAAACCCTCACCACCTGCAAATGACAAAATGCACTTACCAACTGAGTTAGGCTCAACATACTTGTATATTTTGGATAAATATTATTCTTATTTAATTACTGGTAGCAATAAAGTATATATATCTAAATTTTTTATGCCCTCTACGAAAAGTCTATGGATCTTAAAACGAAAAAAAAGGTTTCGCCCTAAAATAAGGGGACAACTGATACACCACCAACAAATTTTCATCATCTGACATGAATCTCGGCGCAATTTTTTTAACNTATATTTTGGATAAATATTATTCTTATTTAATTACTGGTAGCAATAAAGTATATATATCTAAATTTTTTATGTCCTCTACGAAAAGTCTATGGATCTTAAAACAAAAAAAAAATGTTTCACCCTAAAATAAGGGGACAACTGATACGCCACCAACAAATTTTCATCATCTGACATGAATCTCGGCGCAATTTTTTTTAAGAAAAAACATTCAAACTTCGATTAAGAGTCATCCGGAGCTCCAATTTCAGCAAACTTATAGTCAAACTGATCGGCTCGATGAGACATACCCAATGATATGAAAGTCAGTCCAATCCGAGTCAAATCAAGCCCGAATCAAATTATTAAACCACTATTGGAGGATTTCAGGAGAAATTTGAAAGTTCAATGAACTCGCTAGATTCGACGTTAAGACCCTGCAACGTCGTCTTCGCCCCTCTTTCGAAGTCGCCACCAATGAGCTAGGGCTTGGCACACACAGCTTCGGCGTTAAGACCCTCAGGCTGGTGGTTTGAATCTCAGCCCTTACTTCCAGGTTCGCCCCCAGTTTGTTATANTATATATATATATATATATATTTCATTTGTTGGATGTCGTCGTCCTGCCGCTCTGCTAGGGTTCCGCCCCATGGCGGACCCTAGCGTTTCAAATGTCGTTGCTGCCCCGATCTCTGCTCCCTCACGAGTCCGTGCACGTCGTCGATTGTGGCGGAGAAGATGCGACTCTTCTGCGTTGTCTTCGCAGCGTTGTTGACGACTCCACTGACGCTCGCTCGCCCGCGCTCGTCTCCTCTGCGATCGTCGTTCCTTCGCGCCCAGCAACGCAAGTCTTTTCCTCCTTCGCGCTGCTTTGCGCCCTGCGACAAAACTACAACTTGTCTTCCGATCGACGTGCGCTGCTTCTGCGTCTGCGTCTGTGTCGATTGACGTTTCTTGCTGTAGAATTAGCATCAGGGCGTTCCTATGTTGCCGCCATCGCCAGTGATAACCCCGTCTTTGCCCCTCTTTCGAATATGTTTTCGCAACGATACCACGACAATTTTGCTCTTGGCACTGAAACCGAATTTCTCAAAAAAGCTTCCCGTAAAAACAACAAACCTGCAATCTTTCTTACTAAGGCAGAGATCTCCACTGTAGCCGCGCCCTGCCGACTGTTCTTAGTTGATAAGTTTCCTTATGGAAACCCTAAACTTGAGCTAATTCGAAAGAACTTTGAACAACTGAAGCTGAAAGGAGGTTGGAAGATCAGTAAATTGGATGGTCGCCACATTTGTATTTAATTATCAAATGATGAAGACTACACCCATTCGTTTGCGAGAAGACTTCTTCAAATAGAAAAATAGGTGATGAATGTTTTAAAATGGACAATGGATTTTGACCCTCATATTAAACCTCCTACCATTCCTGTTTGGATGCGCTTTCTTGGTTTGAAGATCCACCTTTTTGATCAAGAGCTTCTCTTCGCTTTAGCGATGGTGTACGGTAAACCCCTCAAAACTGACACGCCTACGGTGAATCTAACTCGGCCTTCAGAAGCTATAATTTTGATAGAAAAAGATATTACTTTACCTTTTCTGGGAGAAATATGGATTGGCACACAACATCAGTGATTTTGGCAGCAAACAAAACTTGAACAGATACCACTTTATTGTACCAACTGCCGTATGTTTGGACATTCTCCTTCTCAATGTTATCGGTTGCATCCAAATTTAAAACCTTCAAGTAAAAACACTTTTGGATCTGCCCCACCTCATACATGTCCCTCCTCCGCTCCTGAGCGCATTCCACAGACTATTGAAACACCGGCTGACACGATGCAACATTCCCCTCCCACTACAGGAGACAATACTATTTCTGTTCTTCCGACGGATATATTGGCAGATGGTTTTCTTGAATTTAATTTATTTAACATTTCTCAAATTTAGGGAATATTTTGTTTTTTCAAATCCTTATAAAACTTTATTAGAAGGTTAGAAATGATTTCACAGATCTTTTATGTGAATGTTTTTTATGAAATTTTATTAATTTTTAATAAATTATTTATTTTTTATCNTTAATTTATTTAACATTTCTCAAATTTAGGGAATATTTTGTTTTTTCAAATCCTTATAAAACTTTATTAGAATGTTAGAAATGATTTCACAGATCCTGAATGTTTTTTATGAAATTTTATTAATTTTTAATAAATTATTTATTTTTTATCATAACATTCAATCAATAAAATTATATAAATCTAATAAATCTCCAAACTTAATTAGAAGGTTTGAGATTCAAATTTGGTCTTTCTTCTAATCAACCCGAAAGCTTGAGCCCAAGTGGTATTTATAGAAGTGTTGTCGGTTGGCCCCTCTTAGCTCCCCGCTCCAACCATTGGTGCAACTGATAGCAGCCTTAGTTCGCCAATGATGAACAGTCAAGTGTGAAGGTGGGTAGGATGTTGTTTAGACTTTTTTTATAGTTTAATCGTGACATGTTGCTCATTTTAACCAACTAGGAGTCCAACTAATTCTTAAATCAATTGATGTTGGCTTGATTTTGAAGTGGGATCAATTGAGAGTAGATTCGAGGTTATTTGGCTACTAGATATAAGAAAGA